>APFE030421835.1:10601-44203 GCA_000404065.3 Pinus taeda | reverse complement strand
ACTTTTATTTTTGGCCAAGAATGCGACGGGACATACAACGTTTTGTGGCTAAGTGTAAGGTGTGTCAACTAGCGAAGGGACATAGCCAGAACACAGGATTATATACGCCATTGCCTATTCCAGGCAGACCTTAGGATTCAGTGAGTTTAGATTTTGTGTTGGGACTACCAAAAACACAGAAAGGATATGATTCGGTAATGGTAGTAGTAGATCGTTTCTCGAAAATGGCACATTTTGTACCTTGTCGGAAAACTAGTGATGCCACTTACGTGGCCCACTTATTTTTTAATGAGATTGTCAGATTACACGGGTTACCAACAACCATCCTATCAGACGGAGACGTGAAGTTCATGGGACACTTTTGGCGTACCTTGTGGAAAAATATGAACACCAAATTAAGCTACAGTTCTGCTTACCGCCTGCAGACCGACGGGAAAACAGAAGTTGTGAACAGAAGTCTAGGAAATCTGTTACGCAGCTTAGTCGGAGAAAATTCAAGAATGTGGGACCGAGTGCTAGCGCAAGCAGAGTTTGCTTACAACGATTCGCCGAATCGTAGCACGGGTCTCAGTCCCTTCCAGATTCTTTATGGTATGCACCCTCATGGAGTGCATGAGCTTCGGGATCTTGGTTTACAGGAACGACGGAGTGCAGATGGAGAAGATTTTGCAAATGCAATGAGGGATTTACATGAACAGGTAAAGGAAAAATTACAGGATAGCAGCTCGAAGTATAAGGAACATGCAGATTTGCGGATAAGAGAAGTTCATTTTGAGGTAGGGGATGAAGTTCTAGACACTTACGTAAGGAGCGGTTCCCTAAAGGTACGTACAATAAACTGAAGTACAAAAAGATAGGGCCTTGTAAGATCTTGCGGAAGTTTTCAGCGAATTCCTACAAAATAAAACTACCACCTGGAGTAGGCATATCACCTATCTTCAATGTGGCAGATTTGTTTCCATATACAGGCGATCTTTTGGAAAAAAGGAAGGATGAACCCGGACAATCCACGCGGAACACCCAGGAAGACAGAGAAAGTTGGAAAAGACAAATTCCTTATGTCCAACCTCCTGAGATCGAAGGAATCCTCGAAACTCAGGTAGTTAGGCGTACTCGGCGGAAAAATTATTTTCAGTACCTGGTCAAGTGGAAGAACCGTCCGTTGAGAAGCTCATTGGCTTGACGCCAGGCAGATTGAACGAAACAGGGACATCAGTTGAGGAGCTCATGAACCGGAGTCATGATATTTTCTCACCCCAGGAGCCTGATGCAGGAGCATCCAGCTCACAATGACGAGGCAGAAAGGACTCCAACAAGGTTCACAAGCGAGGGTCGACTGAACTGTTAAATTCTATTGGGAATAATTTTTCTTTGATTTTATTTTACAAGTCAGCAACAGTTAGATGTCTTTATTTTTCCAGTTTAGGATTACTGTAGTTTCATTGTTGATTAAAAGGTAGTTTATGTAATTAGGAAAAATAACCCTTAACTGTCCTACAAGTCTTGTAATGTCAAAATGATTATAGTTACGGATAGAAACAAAATTTAGGTAACTGTCTTTGTAACAGAAAAAAAACAAACTGCAAGCCTTAACTGAAGACAGAGGGCTATAAAGCCAAAAATACATGTAATGGAAAAGGTTCAGTTCAAAAGAGAATAAATTGAGTAAATTTACTAATAGAAATTGTCAAGCATTCAAAACCAGAGAAGTATTATCCATCGAAATTGCCTACTAAATTATTTGTTGATCTCTCATTCATATTTTTCATCATTTAACAGACCGTTGTATTATTATAAACTAAGCATACTGTCATGGCTACTGTACAAGCATGAGTTACAGTTAAATTTTAGACAAGCAGAGAGAACCTTAAATAAATTCCAGGTCATAAGACAAGCAGTCACGCTTACATACAAGCGCGCAACAACATAATTAAGGACGAGCGAATACGTTCAACGCACAGCCACTAAACGAAAGAAAAGCAAACAAGTTCAAATGCCCAGCAACGTAACCGAAAGACAAGCGAAGACATCACATGTATCAATTACCATACTTTTCTTTCATCAAAACGAATTTTATTTACATTGTCCAGAATAGAAATTCATAGCTAGAATCGATAGGGCCGAGTTCCCTCACATATACAGAGACCAGCATAGTCATAGCGAGTGAATAGCCAACCAAAAATTACAACCATACAGGTCAAACACAAAACCCTAGGTTAGGGTTTGTAACATATTGGTGACAGGGTTACGTTGGAGCCACATTACTATACATAAAAATCAAACCCGAACGACAACGACAAACAGAGGACCATACAGTGACCGGAAAATAAACTAGTGGACAAGCCGTCCTCCAAGCAGTGACCATCATTCAACAAAACAGAACAAGTTGCAGGCCTACCAAAATATACGCAACCGAATGTCATTGAATACAGGGAACTACGTCGTCCAGGTCGCCTGTGAGGACCTGCAAGAACTAGGAGTGAATTAGTTCGAGCCACAGAGAAAGTCCAGAGGGACAAAACCCTTTAAAATCAACATAAAGAATGATAACCAAAAACCCTTACCTGGAGGATGTGAGAAGAGAATCCATATTCGGAGCAGAGGACGCCACCGAACGACTGAAGAGAGAAGGAGAAATTTGGGGTTAGACCCAGAACGAGGAGCAGATAAAAATTGAAGCATGGAAAAATATTTTACCTGTGTCAAAAACTGAAGGCGCCTCCCGGATAATCCTGTGCTTGCAGCGACAGACAAGGCAGCGTTACAAGAAGGCGAATGAACCCAGAAACATTACCAGCAGCTGAACTTGGAGTGATAGACCAGAAAACCAGTAGCACACACAGGAACTGAATAATGAAAGTTACATGACAGAACTGGAAGACTGAATTCGAGCCACAATCGATTTACGACCAACCAAAGTCACAGTGACAATTACAAGCAAGCAAACAACCAAAATTCTACCGAATCCATAGCCAACAGAGTAACAGGGCGACTTACCGAAGAGCGAACACAAAAACCAGGTAAGAAAACCCCATAGCCAAACAGCATTGTTTTCGAACAGGCAGATAAGTAACCAAACGCGCAGCGAAGGCCTCAACCAACAACCAGAACCAGTCCAAACACAGTAAATTGCCCACGAAATTGCATTGCAGAGCCGAGGGAACCATAGCACAGCGTACCCATCATTTTCCATACTCAGAGCTCGCAAACCCTCAGAGCCAACAGAACAATAAACAAAGAAGAGTCGAGAAGGGGCGTGAAGATTAGGGTTGTATAGTTTACCAAGGCAAGGTACTGCCACATTTACCATTGCATTCAATGCCCAGCTACCAAAACCACAGAGCTGCGGGAAAACAACAATCTACCGCCACGTCAACAAACCAAATATAACATAAAGCGCAAAAGCTACGCCAAGTGGGCTGAGTCCCATCAATTTTTATTTATTTACCATACTTATGGAGTAAGTATAAAAAGAGGTTTTATTTATCTACCATACCTCCTATTTATTTATATTTTTATTTATTTACCATATTTTGTTTAGTGTTCGTAAATCTCTTTATATTTTAAATTTATATTGTGTTTATACATATTAATAATTAGATTAATTTTTAAATGTTAAACATGACATGTTAAAGGTTTAACATGTTAAATGTTAAACATCATATGTTTAAGTGATATCTATAATTATGTAAATAGATGTATTTATTTTTTATAGGGCTTTCAAAATTTTAATTTATTATATTAATAAGCATTTTATTTTGGAATAAAACTTTTAAAATAGAGATTTAATCTTTATAAAATATTTTAGAGTATTCTTAGTAATAATTAGAAATTAAAGGTTGAGATTTATCTTAAAAGTAGTTATGTCTTTTTTACTTTTGTTTAATTAAATTGATCAATCATGGTTAATGATTTTTTGAGCATGTGGTAATAATAGGCCATGTTGTTGGTCTATTTCTTTGTAACAAAGCATATTTACATGTTAAGACTCTTAGTGATTAAAAGCATCGTTACATGTTTTATTTTTAATTTTTATGCTTTAACACACACACACACACATATATAAGTTGTTTTTATGCTTTAACACATGCACACACATATATAAGTTGTTTGTGATCCTCGACCCTTACTTGTGGCTTGAGGAGCAGCAATCCAAAGGCATCTAACCCATCAAATTCCACACACACACACACACACACACACACACATATATATATATTTGTCTGTCGTTTGTGACCCTGAATGTTGGACCCGTGGCTTGAGGAGCTGCGATCCAAAGCCAGGTTTGTCAAGTTGTTTGTGATCCTCAAGGGTTGACCTATGGCTTGAGGAGCCACGATCCAAAGCACCCTGTCTCGGCCACACCATCCCTTAGTTGACTAGATTTCTAAGAATGTCTCCTCCCCCTAGCACAAGGCACAACCACCCCCTAAGGTTTGATCCTAGGTCACCTTGCTAAGGAGGCCCATCCTCCTCAACCAATTGTGCTAGTGGGACTTGACACTCATATATTAATTTTTTAATAATATAATAATAATAATTTAAAATAGGATTACAATGTGAGATGTTTTTTTATGATTTCTTTAATTATAAATTCTAGCAATGTGAGATGTATTATGAGACTAGCAAAAACACATAAATTAAATCACTTATAAATGACATCAAAGGGCTTACCTCATAATACATCTCACATTGTCTAAATTAAAAGAAATATTTAAAATCAACTTCTTCATATATATATATATATATATATATATATATATATATAACAAATTTTTAACCATAGAGTTTCACCTCACTTTATAATGAGGATTCTTAACTTATAAATAGGATTTGTTACAATACTGACTTACATCATAACTCATATTCTTATGAAACGTGCACATTTCATATTTTTTTTAATTAATCAATTTAATTAGAAAGGCAGAAAAAACACAACTACTGTAAAGATAAATTTCAACATTTGATTTGTTTGTACTATTACCAATATTTTAAAATATTCTATGAAGATTAAATCCCTACTATCCACTTAATAATTATTGATAATTAAATTAAAATTCTAAAAATCATATTTTCAAAATAAACATCATTATATTACTAATTAACTATTCGGTAAAATGATAACTTTATAGCAAACAAATTTAATGACCATGATAAGAAAACTTGTAAATATTTAATATTAAATTTTTTTCTATAAAATCAATTTAGTTATTTCAAAATATATTTTTTTGAATATTTTTAGGGAAGGGAAAAAAATCAAATTCCATTAAAACAGAGGAAAAACTGATTACATAATTGAGATAGTCAAAATGCAAGATAAAGACTAGGAAGAGTGTATAGGTTCCTAATTGTTATGCAATATGCCAACGAAACTCAAGAGAAGGGAAAAGTGCCGGAGTTGTGCACCTCCTCCTGGATCTTAACCTGAAAATGCATGATGCCCACTGGGCAATGGATTCCCAATATGGATCAGTGATTTCCCACATTGTATTGTGACCTGAAAATGTGGGAATTTGCATGGCTTTAATTAATTTTTTTTTTCAAATTTATTAGTTTATGTATTTAATTATATTTATTTTACAAATTATTTTATTATTTTTTTTCTCGTATATATAATTTTCCTTCCTTCGCCTTGACTAAATCCAAAATTAAGATAAATTTAAAATCATTTAATTATTAATTATATATATGTTATATTTAAATGATATAGTTATAGTTATTAATTTTTTTTTTTTCTGTTCATTACTTATTTTATGTAAATTTATTAATCAATATTTTTTATTGATAATTATAACTAGTTTAATTATTAATTATAAATATTATAATTATAATTATTAATTATAGTTATTAATTTTATGTTTTTCCGTTCATATTTTTTTAATGGAATTTTACTAAGTCAATAATATTTTTAATGATAATTAATATATATATATATATTATATATATATATATATATATATTAATATATATATATTATATATATATATATATATATATATATATATTTTTTAATTTGATTGACTCAAAATGTTGAGCAAGATATTACATTATAATATATCTACAATAAGAGCACCTCTTGAAATAATCACATTTCAAAATATTATATACATGTTTATTTTTAATAGGTTATGTTAGGTATCTAAGTTCTTTTTCTATATATATAGTCACTTCTAAGCTAGGCTCCAAATTGGTGTATGAGAACTTCTTGTTTGTGGGACAACCTACTCACCTCTAAGAAGCGATGTATGAAAACCTCTTGTTTGTGGGACAAGAGACTCACAGGTAGTGATTTAACTAGTAACGTCTTTAAATACTACTCATTATCCACCTATAGAACCTATAGAGTATGTTATCACCCAAACTATTATTTTAGATAAAAAAAAATATGAAAACTCAAATAAAATTGTAGGGTCACAAAAGAAAGCTACCTAATGTCACCACATTATTTTTGAACACATTTTTGGCTAACCCTCTTCTAACACACTGAGAGAACCTTAACAAGGGATGATTTTTGGATTTTAGAATGTAGATCTAAAATATCATTATTATTTTTAGAAGTCCAATGTACCAAAAACACAAAGTTAATTTAGAGTTATATGAAGTTAATTAAGAGGGGGTCTGGGGATATAGGGTTTGAAAAAAATAAGAGTAATATTTTTTTTGGTGCATAAGGCTAATTTAAGAATATAGAATTGGCATATAAAGCTGGTTACTAAGAATGATTTTACTTAAGAGGAATGGTGACAAAGAAAAACCTTTAGAAGTATTTAAAAACTAAGTTTATTATAATATATTGCAAATTACAACAAATACTAATATGAAGAAAAGTTAACTAATTAAGAAAGTTCGCATATAGTAATATTAATAACATCAAATATGAAGATTTCAGGAGAGGAATTAACCACCCAAAAAATCTAGGAACAAAATCACTAGTTTTTATAAGCTTTTATAAACAAATTTGATGCAAGAAATATAACCATTAATAGTCAACAATAACATTCCAAGCATGTGCCTTAAGATTCAATAAATACCTAATAATAATCTTTAGTGAGTCTTCAATCTTTCAATAACCATTACAAGTAGGAGGAGCCTCCATTATATAGAGTTGTAGTTGTAGGCTCAAACCTCTGAAATAAAATAAAATATCCATGCTGAAATCCTAGATCAAATCTAGAAGTGCATTCACAAATTCTATCAACTGACTAAAATGGATAGGTAAACTTAATGAGTAAAATATTGGTGGCCATGCTACATGTAAAAATCTCTATCAAAGTGTGTTCCAAGAGGAAGGTGCATGTTTACCCACCAATGAATATAATTACATGTGTATATACCACTTTAAAGTGAAACAACCCATCAATATGTAAGGAAAATGTCCAATAAAGGCTATGTAAGCTATACATTTCCTCAACAAGCTCCTCAATGAGGTCTCCAAGGTGTAACCACCACTATATAATTGTGCAAAAGATTATATCTAATGAGTGAGATGTCAACTAACTAACCCACATGCAAGGTGATGCAGGAGCACCGACCCACCTCCAAGGAATTATAAAAAATGAATTACTAGAAGTCACAAATGTCAAAAGATGAGGCGATTTGTTGGATAAAATTATTATTTAGAGCATGAAAATTGAGATGATGGATATCTCACACTTCAATTCAAGATCTTAGGGATGAAAATGTTGTGAGAGGATGTGATTTGTATCTTTCTAGCATCAAATCACCATTTAAAGCACATGTGGTGGCTCGATTCTGAAGTAAACTCTGAATTAGCTTGCTCGTTCTTTTGGATGGATAGTTTGATCTAGGGTTCTTTCGCTCACAGAAAAGTATTCGAGCCTTTTTTTACCATTCTTAGTGGGGCAAGTTGAATGGAGTTGCAACTAAAACTGCAGTGATGGTTGTTGTTGTCTATGTATGTATTCTTTGGCATAACTGTGCAAATTAGTGGAGGTCAGACGAAGGATTTAATTGGTAGGCTAACGTAGATTTGGATAGAGTAACGAACGAAAAAATGATACATTCTGCTACATCCCTGTGGTTTTGAGGCAGAGGAAATTCATCCATGGTATAAAAGATAAGATGTCATTGGTACAAGAGTTATGTGAATTAATTTAATTCTTGAAAATATTCTCATGAGTTTTTGAAAAGATGAAATGGTAAGCTATCAATTTAATTTTTGTAAATTTCCATGGGTTTGAAGGTAAATTAAAATGTTTTTCTTGAAAAGAAAATAATCAAAGAGTTTTTTTTAAAGAAAACATTTCATGAAATTTTATACATACACTCAAACTGATTTTCTTGGTAAAGAAAATATGCTATTGTATGTAGATAAAGTTTTTATATATGCAATAGTATAAGATAAGTAACTTTGTTTGTCATTTATATGTATATCTATATATATATATATATATATATATATATTATATATATATATATTATATATATATATATATATATATATATATATATATATATTATAGTAAGAAAGATAAGATGTATGTTCTTTTGTTAAAATAGATTTCATACTAGTGTATGAAATGATAACAAATCCAAATTAATTTCTTGGAAATGACTATAGATTAAAGAGGGTAATTGGTGAAATATTTTCATGGGTGGTGAAAAGTTAAAGAGGAAAGTTAATTAGATTATTTTCTTGGAAAGTGGGATTTTTTTTTGAAATGTATAGTTTTAATCACTACCTTACATGTGCATAAGACATAAGTCTTTGTTGAAGAAAATATAACTATGACCTTTTGGTAAGTTAGAATAAATAAATCTTATGGTGTTCTTAAAAAGAACACAATGGTTTTGTGCTTAGTCATGGTGAAAATATTCCATGGTGTTGGTAAATATTAGTTACTTAATAACTCCATGGAAAAGATTCTCATGCGGTAAGAGAGTTCTTTTGAAAAAAAAGAATACTTAGTTATGAGAAAATATAATAACCTCAGCATAGATCAAAAGAAAAGAGATAATATAAGTCATAGGAATCTTCTTTGGAAAGAATATGTTTTTCTTGTGTGTGAAAGATAATCCAATTGTGTTAATTCCTTTGCAATAGTTTGCAAAGCTACATGTTTTGCTGGGTAAAAAGATAAACAATTTGTGTGTTGTATATTGGATAGTTTGATTTAATTGCATGTTTTAATGCATATAATGTTAACATTACTATTATTTTAGTTCTTATGCCCAAAATAAAGGTTGATTATGATATTTCTTCAAAACAAATGCTTGTACATATAAAGATATAGAAACTATGTTGGGTTCTTGAAAATAACCATGTAAAAGGAACACATATGCAGAAGCATAGAAACAATAGTTGATTACATGAATGAAAATAGAACTATTGTGTTAGATCTTTAAAAGATAAATATGGATTTGTGTGCATAAAAAAATAAGTATTATGTTAGATCCTCAAAAGGAAAACAACTAATTACTTGTAATAAATGCACTAGCTTTCCTTTGTAAAATACATATATCCGCATGCAAGAAATAATGACTAACACATTAGTTTTATTTTAGAGAAACACGTCTTTGTACATACAATAGATTTTGTAAATAGCTCTATCTTGGGAAAAATTCTTTTCGAAAAGGGAATTGCATTTTCATGCACAAAGATTACTTAGTTACTTGCACAAAGAAGAAGCTAAGGGACTAGTTCACTATGAATAAGTTTTTATTTAATTACATGCAGGAAAAAAAGATAATTTGCTAGTATCCTTTAAGTGAAATGGATGGTTACAGTGGTTTCCTTTGGATATGAACATGTGTTAGTGTGATAATGATCATAGTAATGGGGTAATTATTTTGACGTGATCGATAATTATTTGTTTATACATGCACAATGTTGTTAGAAGAAACATGTGATATTATATTTACATCTCACATATGCACATGGATATATGTTAAAAGACCTCTTTTAAAGATTGATTATTGATTGACTAATACTTTACCTAATCATGTTACCAAAGCTTATTGAGGACAATAATGACATGAAATGATGGTGATTTGTGCAAAAGACAAATTATGTTTAACATTGTCGCAGATAATAACTAATGATCCATGCTGATGAGTACGAAATATAGGATGTTCTACTAATGGAACAATTACGCCACAAGGATATAGAGAGTGGCGGTTTGTGGGTAAATGGTTTCATTACAATTGTAATAGCTTTTAGCTAGGTATGTGGTATTTTAATGATATTTCATTGTAATATTTTATAACAATGGATAATGGATGAACTCTCTTATAAGCCATTGAGTGAGGGGTGAACATGCTCAAGAGCGTTTAATAATAAAATTAAATGTGTTTAATAATAAAATTAAAGGCTTGCTGGTCTTCACCCTACGTGGTTTCCAAGGTATATTGGTGTTCAATGATGTGATTAACTAAAGTGTTAGTTTGATGATGTTGATTCTTTGCTTGATGTGATGTTCATAATGTAAAGTATGTGATTAATTAATCTCGTTAAAAGAATCATGAAATGGATGCAAGGTTGAACACACTCACGAACATTTAATAATAAAATTAAAATGTTTGCTAGTTTTCATCGTACAGGGTTTCCAAGGTATATTGGTGTTCAATGATGTGATTGACTAAAGTGTTAGTTTGATGATGTTGATTCCTTATATGATGTGATGTTCATAATGTAAAGTATGTAATTAATTAATCTCGTTAAGGGAATCATGAAATGGATGCAAGGTTCATCATACAACTTATATTAATATACTACAACAATGGTTGTTAATGGTTATGCAACTTACTATTCCTCTAATGAAAGTTGCTCTATGTAATGATGAAGATTCTATCTAATGGTTAAGGAGGAATCCGGATTAGTAATTTAGATATTTACTTGTGGATAAATTGTGTAATTTTTTTGACTCCATGCATTTTCATGTGAGGTTACCGGGGTATGTTACAAGTGGTATCATAGCTAAAGGTTGCACCAATGGCGCCTTTGGGAATTGTTAATCAGAAAAGAAATCAAGGTATGCTACTAGTGGGCATCAACTCATGTATGAGTTTAAAAATCTACATATTGATATATGCAGTAGACTACTTTGGCTTGGGATGCATGGTGCACGTTTATAACCAAATTAAATGGTAATATGTTGCGAAACTATATTCATGACATCTGAATCCCGATGAGGATAAAGAATAATAAAACTTCTATTACAAATATCTTGAACACTCACTAGAAAAAGTGAAATTTGATTACCAACCTTTGCAAATATGGAAATATTAATGATGCATTCAATGAACATGACTAAAGTTACAATTCACTACTTTTAATAAGTGAATGCATGAATGTAAAATATGGAGAATTTCTTTGAATAGGACGACAGAGTGTTTTAAAAGGACATTGGTACAACCCCATTTAAACAACGAGTCAAGTAGTGAGACTTGACTGTAATAATTAATTGTTGATTAAGTATTGGCTGCAATAAGATGGTTGGTAGCTGTGATTGGTTAGTGTCGTATGACTAACTAATAAAACTTATATGCATGAACTTAATTTGATTTAAGTGTATTTCAATTCGTAAACAAGTGATTATGGTAGTTACTTCATGTATCGATCTATTGATGGCATGTATCAGTCTGCTGATGAAAATACATTGTGGGAAATTGTAAGTGTTTGGATTGTTAACTCAACTATTATTGACATTTACACATTAATGAATATTTGCATATACTTTTATGCATGACAATATTGTATGCATAAAAATAAAATGATTTGGAAAGTGAATACTTGTTAAATGATGCATATTCATGACTAACGTTGTTGATGGGATTAAGTAGTGGTAGCTTAATGGCAATAAAAAAACATGTCAAGGTAAAATGTTGCAATGTGAATTGCAATCGTAAATGAGAAAGTATAATGTTATATGATATGCATGATTGTGTTACTTGGAGAATCAGAATGCATGCAACATGTATGTCAGTTATGTTTCATGTCAATCTAGATATTATGGACCCATGTTCAGGGTTAAGTATAAATGCATGGTGTACATAAATATTTATTTTCTTAATGATAATGTGCATATGATTCATTATGTAAATTACTGTGGGAAAGAGTCATAAAAGAGAAATTTAACATGCCAGATAGTTGTGGACAGTTGTGAAAGGCCATAAGGCCTTGGGTTGATGGCAATTTCCTGCCTAGAGGGGTTGATGGCACTTTCCTACCCAGATTTCCTCTCCCTAGAGATAAATGATCTCAGTAAGAGAAAAGAGTTGCCTAATATGGTGAAGATGGAAAAAAGCCCGAGGAAACTCTGTTAATCTGGAGCCTGTTGGAGGAGGCCCAAAATTCTTCATAGATGAGACGTTGTCAGAGGAATAGGCAGGACGCTGTCAAGAGGAATCCTATATTGGACCCTATGTGGTCATTAAAATTCTTGAGCTAGTTGGCTAGTGGAATTCCATACTAGACCTAGTATGGTCTCTATCAAAAGCTATCTTGATGTGAAATTGGTTCGATCTGGTTCTGAAAACTATTTCCCATTGGTTGGGAGGAGCATTCTTTTACCAATGTGGTTCTCATACTAGAACAAATTAATTAATTAGTTATGTGTTGTGTTAAAAATGAATTTTATATATAATTGTGTAAATATGTTATATACATCTTAACACAAAAAGAGCCTAATGCTTAGTAAGGAATTATTGGAATTTTAGTTCATTTATTGTATTACCAATCTTTTGAATGTCTTGGCAGGGGCTAACATAGTATGCACTTGGTTCATTTATTGGTCACTTCGATGATCATAAAGCATTAGGTGTTGTATGGGTACTTTTAGAAGTATTGTGTGGATGTATTTAGTGGGAGCTAAGATAATGTGCATGTGGTGCAGTGATTTATCATTTTGATGATTAGAGTGTTGGTGCTGTCTAAGTACTTGTAGAAGTACTCTAATTGAAATATCACCTAACATTACATGATTGATCAATAGTTAAAAATATTTCATTTGATTAAAAATGTTGTGACTAATAATATTATGTTGGATTTGTTAGTCATATATTATAGGGTTCTTTCCATGGAGTGTGGATGGGTTGCCAAATATTCTTAGAAAACTTGCTTAAAATTTACCATGACTTTCAAGAGTAATGGGTAAGTAATGGTAAGTTTCTATAGAGATTTTTTTTTGTATTTTATCAATTTCAATAATGGCTAAGTGATGGAGAGTATAACTTTCATATTGTTGCAGCTATAAATGCTTATGGCTATTGATTTTTCTTATATTATAACATTATTGTTTTTTCTTATTGATATTTCTTGGAATGAAATCATTCTTTTTAAGGAGGAAGGACTCCCTTTTTTGTGGTTTATATTGTTATATCATGACTAAAATTTGATGTTGGGAAATGGCTCTGATCCTTCGTGATGCAACACCTCAGGGTCTAGGGTAAGCCCTCATGGACTTTTTGCAGTTGCTATCACTCCTCATCCATCTCTTACCTGCAGAATTCCCCTCCGTTACGGTGTGCGGTCAGGCTCCTACCCTTTTTCTCAACCGTTACTTCTCCATTGACTTTGTTCATCGCTACCACAATGGACTCGGATGCTGTTGAATTTTTAGTCGACCCAAATCGCTACAAGGAGATTTAGATGCACCCTCATGCCATGTCAGGATCTCGCTCCTTTTTTTCACCACTTTGCTCGCAGTTTCCACCGATACTTGTCACGGACCGCTGTGGGCCATTTATGCCCCACCTACCATATTCACCCGCTATGGATGCATCTTCTACTCTAGATTGTCCTCCTCTTTCCCATGAAACCCTCAATATCATCACAGCTTGCATTCCTCCCTCCCCCTCACTCGATTCCCTGCTCCTTGATCTCCCTCATCCACCTGCTCCCTCCAGTACCCCCTCATCTACCAAATCACTCAGTTTGTGCTTTCCTCCCCCAAATTCACCACACTAGCTAGCATTTCTAACCCTAACCCTAACTGTCCACCCCTTAGTTTGCCCATTCCCTCAGGCTGCTTTAGTATACCTGTCCCTAACCCTATGAGATCCCCTCATTCCCCGCAACAGGCATATCAGGGCAGCAGGGGCCCCTTCCGAGACGACCCGACGGCTCCAAGGTCCAACAAAGTAAATAAAGGGAAATGTGTCAAGGCGATAGACAAGGACATCAACCTCACACTGGGGGAAGATCTCACAATGGGAGAGGTGGTGGATACAACCAATAGGGTTTTGGTGGGTCGAGTCAGAGGGTGAACCTACACTGCGGAGCATCTTCGTCTATGGACTATGGAAATATAGGGTACCCTTCTTAAAGAACTACCCTTTATTACTGTTCTCACTCGTGGGTGGTTTGCTCTCAGATTCCATAAGGAGGAATATACAAATTGGATCCTCTCGCGATATTGGCACATTGAACTTTCCCCGGTGCTACTTAAACAATGGAGCTCCCTATTTGATCCAGAAAGGGAGCAACTTGGTGCAGGGCCAATTTGGGTATGTCTTCCAGGGTTACCACTACATTTTTGGTCGGAGGATGTGTTCATGCGCATAGGCAATACCCTGGGGACTGATCTGGATCATGATAAGACTTATGAATCTTTAGGAAACATGTCCATGGTGCGAACCCTGGTCCATCTAGATACAAGGGAAGGATTGGAGGAGATGATCACCCTCCACTGGAGACATTTTTCTTGTAATCAAATCCTTGATTATCAAGGGGTTCCCTTCCGGGCCGAAGATGTCAGAAGGGAAAAAAGCATATGCATCTAGATGAACAACAAGTGGAAGATCAACCTTCACACTCTATTAGTCCGATGGATGCGGATGGGGACATTGCTTGACCAACTTTTTCTGTCCAAGTTCTGCCTATATCCCCACCCATGACAAGATCTCAGACTCCTGCGGCGACTGCTCCATCCATGGGTACATCTCCTCCTCTTCTTCCCTCTGTTTTGAAATTTAGTAATTTCATGCATTCACTGTTAGCATTAGCATCCATCCCTTGTATGATCTCCACTCCTATCAATTGTTCACTTGACCCTCCACCAACTATCTATTCCACCACTCCCCCCGCAGTGTGCAGTGTATACTTTGGGCCAATCCAATCCATCCATGCCATCCACTTCCTCTCGATCTCATTCATATAACCTCCATTCTCAAACCCCTACACTTCCATAATCAATTGGATTAGGTATCTCATCTTCGACTATGGAGACCATACCCTCTCGAGGGTGTCCATATAAGATTTCTAAAGCCATTAGGATGTAGGGGTTGATGTGGCCCTTGGAAGACAAAAGGAAACCCTAGATATGGTTCCCCCATGAAGTGGTTATATTTTAACTGCAAGGGTTTAGCTAGTCCCTCCAAAAAACTAGCTCTGAAGAGGATTTTGGACTTTGAGCTGATGAGCCTCATAAATGGGTGATTATATGGGCTCATTTTACCTCCTAACCTAGCCAAATCAACCATTCTCTTAGGTTATTGTATGATTCTCTAATTATATTTATGCTTATAGAGTGAGTTGAGTTAGTTATGATGCCATGTGGTCTAATATGTGTTTAATGCAAATTATCAATGAATTTTGTGGTCAAAGTCAAGGATCCAATGGACAAATGGAAGCAATAACTCAAAGTGCACAAAGGGGAGGACTTATAGGAGGGAATCCCCCTCATTTATTACTCCTCACTTTGAATTCCCCTTCATTCAGCTCGGAGTACAAACAACCAAGTCATGCATTAGTAGGCAACCGAGCAACTGGAGGATAACTAATGTTTATCTTGCGTTTTGGGAGCCAAACCTCCCTAATTTTGAGGAAGTTGTTGGTATCTTCATTTTTATAAGTAGAGAGGCCTAGGGCCTCACTAGGGTTGGATTTTTGTTGTTTTTTTGTTTCAGTGGTGCTTATGTAAACTCTGCTCAACTTCGAGCTTATGATCTTGACAGTTCATGTAATCTTGTTATTGTTTTGAGGATAAAGATGGAATCCTTTTTGAGTTAGCACTGAGTTACCTCATAGGTCCGAAGCTCTTGTGTTATGGCCTAATCCAAGTAGTCAGGCTCCTCTTTACCTATATTTGTATGTTTCATTTTAGTTTGTAGATTAGGTTGCTGCTAGATGCATTTCTTTTATGGTTAAGAATAGGTTGGTTTTGATGATTCAGTAGTTTGACTCCATTTATGCTTTCTATAGCATGCTAAGTAGTGATAAAGAAAATATCCAAAAGTCTATCAGTAGTGCCTTGGCCTTTCTTCCTCCCTTTGGGACACTGATTTGAGGCAAATACCCTCTTGCTGCACCAAAAACATAGATTTTCCTCCTTCATAGGACTTCTAGTGTTCGCAGCTCTCTAGTTGGTTCACAGTCTAGTTTGCTCTAATTTAGAACTTCTTCATCATTCTCATTTCCTTATTTGAAATAGTCTTCTTTCATGCAATGGTTATCAACATTTCCTTTCATAGATCATAGTTTATTTTGATGCAAAAAACTTTGTTTTTTAGATGCACTTATTTCCTTGCTTGCTTAATCTCATTGGTTGACTGTCACTTTTTTATGCATTAGATATCTTCTAGCAGCGAGCTAGCCTATTATCCCTTCCATCGTCCATCTGATCCATGCCTTACAGGTCGCCCAAGTCTCCCCTTAATTCTGCCTTAGTCTCTTGCGTTTTCCATAGACTTTCCTCTCTCTCCTCGAGCAAATCTGATCATCTTTCTCTCTCCTAATGATTCTTGGTAGACCCTAGGTGCCCTAACACTTCATTCCAACCTTCATCTACCTTCTCCACCTACTCTCCCACCTTCAAAACAATGAAAACTTCTCTAGGCCTCCTCCTGTAGGCCTCCTATAGAACGTTGTTTTTCCTCCTGTAGATTTCCTATGTCCTCTTGTAGATTTTCCTGTAGGCTTTCTTTTGAAGGCCGAGTTTGGGAAAAGCCTCCAAAAGGTCACCTAAGACCTCCGAGGACCCATCCACACCATCCTACATCCTCTCACATCCCAAAACTGCCCTCCATCGCCAGACATTCACTGCCACATTCACAAACAAATAAAATACATGCATGACAAATTCACATAAAAATCCAGAAAGATGTTTTTTGCTCATTTACTTCCAGAAATAGCTTAGTTAGATGTTGTTCACTTCCTTGAGTAGGTAATGGCATTCTTTTCATTATTTTCATAGTGCTTTCTGCAAAATTAGGATTAGTGGTTAACTAGGATTTCCTTGGTTCCTTTCTGCAAGTAGAATAACATCAGTAGAGTAATCTCTCTTTTTCCTTTCATCACATATAGAGCTTCTTCTGGAATCCATAGAAGTTGGATTGAGCTCCTAGTGATCTTGCGCTGGCTGACCAAGTGACAACCTGCAATAAGAACTAGTACTTTTGCACACAACATGGTCACTTCCAAGTTTGTTACGAACTACTAGGTTGATAAGAGTAAAGTAGGAAGCCCAGGAGTTGTAGCATTATTACTGCAATATTGGTGCTCACCACTTTTTGGTGCCATTGCTGGGGAAGGATCAGAGTATTTTGTGATTACTTCTTTCTTCTATTTCCTATTGCAACATTTTGCTAATAGTTTATTTCAGCAAAAGTAGAATAGTCATTTCCTTTCCTTCAGTTCCACATTTCCTTGCTTCCCTATTCAATTCTGCAATTTCTATTTCAGCAAGAGTAGATTAGTCATTTCCTTTCTTTCAGTTCTACATTTCTTTTTCTTTCCTCTTCAATTCTTCAATTTTATTTTAGCAAGTTCATTTTAGTTAGTTGCAATTTGTTTGTTCAATCAATTTCAGTTTTGCAAGTACTATCAGTGTGGGAAAAAAGAAACAAAAACCAACCAAAAATATTTCCTTTCATGCCTCGTAAGAATAGAGATAATTTAGGACAAAAATTTCCCAACACCCCCGTTGCTTCTCACAGCCAACCTTCTCTCTTCTTCAGTGGCTGTGATCAAGAAGGGGAACAACTCGACATATTTGAAGAACCTATAGGGGAAGAAGAAGAAGAAAACATTCCTTTGGAGCCAATGGCTGAACATAGAAATGCTGGGGGAATGGAGAAAGAATAGAGGGTACCTTTCCCATTCAAGAGACCAATGGGGACACCAAAATGAAGAATATAAGCCCTTCTACCCCACCTCATTTCCATGGTCTGACTACAGATGATCCTGACACCTTCTTGTTTGCGTTTGCTATTATCTGTCGAACCTATGACTATGTAGAAGATGAGAAAAAGTTGAAATTGTTCCCTTCTACTCTCAAGGATGCAACATTGTGCTTGTTCATGGGTATACCTGGCAATAGTATCACAACTTGGGCTCAGATGCATCAATCCTTTAACAACAAGTATCGAGACTATTGGAGGTCAAAAGATACTAAAGAAGAAATTTTCTGAATGACCATAGGAAGTGATGAGTCCCTGGAAGACTATGAGGAGAGTTTCCAGCTCAGTTACAAAAGGGCCGGGTGTACACTTGACCCTGAGTCTCTGAAGATGGTTCTACTTGGGGGAATTCGAGAAGACCTTTTAGACACCCTTCATCTACCGAGGGAGACATCTATCAGCTGGGGGAGACATCTATCAACTGTCATATGAAGACATAAAGACTATTTTTAGAAACCATTCTAGAGCAGTGAGAAAGAAAGGTAGGGGAAGTCAACCCATAGTCGGTACCTCTTCCTCTAACTCATCCATCAAAGGAGAAACTGGAAACATGTTGGAAAACTTCAAGAGTGATATGTTGCAAACTTTTTCCATGCAAATGGATACCTTGCATATCAAAAGGAAACAAGAGGAAGCAGAGAGGGCTTTGGCCATATTTTTCCCTAGATGCACCAAAAGGCATCCTAGGAACAAATTCCCATTGAACACTATAGAGGTTTGTTCAGTCTGTGAAGAAAATCATTCCATAGATAATTGTCCTTCCTTGCCCAGACTTAAAGCTATATATCAAGGGGCCGAGGGAGTCACTGAACAAATCTATTACATAAACCAAAGAAGGCTGCATGGACCTAGACCATACCAGCAGGGGATGCAAGGGACATCCCAGGCATACTATAACCCCAACCAAGTCACTTCCATACCTTCTTGGGCCCCCCTGCTCATCCCTCCTATTCCATGCCTCCTCCTTGGTCCTTCTCATCTCAATATCATGCCCAACCAGTCAACCATTCAATGCAATCCTATGCTTAGCCACCACCTCAATGGAATGAACCTCATTAGGGGTGGAGGTACCAATACAACTCTCTTCTTGCTCTTTTGCCTCCACCTCCTGACAAACCACAACCATTACCTCCTGCTCCACCAAAGCAACCCCAAATGCCTACCCACGAATTTGAACCCAAACAATAGACAGGCTCAGCAAGTGTATAGTGGGGAGCCAACATGCCCAACTTATGTTGTGGAGATTTCGGAAATTAACTTGCAATCTAGAAAAGTTCTCCCAGATAGTAAACCTCCACCTAGGGAGGTTGCGGAAGATAAAGAGGAAAGTGAACCTAAATAAATTCCACCCTTTCCTAAAAGACTATCCGTGATAGTCCAACCTACCCCAGAAGAAACTGAACTCTTGGGGGAATTGAAAAATTTATGTGTGAAGATACCACTTCTCCAAGCCATAAAGGATGTGCCTATCTACAATAGGTTGATCAAAGAAAAGTGCTCTAGGCATCCAGGGAGGCGCAAGAGAGATGCCCAAACCATCACTGTCATAGGGAAACTGTCTAACCTGATGTTGGGGTAGATAATCTATCCAAAATATTTAGACCCTAGAAGCCCAGTAGTTGATGTCCACATCAATGGCACCATGATTCCACACACTCTGATTGATCTGTGAGCTTCCATTAATGTGATGACAAAGGACACAATGCTCAAACTCAACCTCCAGGGCTCCTTGAGGAAGACCACAACCGTGCTACAGTTAGAAAACTGCTCCACCGTGACCCCTAAGGGGATTGTGGAAGATGTGATGGTCTCCATTGATTCTTGGGAGTACCCTGCTGATTTCTTAGCTCTCCAGCCCAAGGAAAAGCTCACTGGGTATCCTCTCATTCTGGGAAGACCCTGGTTGGCTACCGTCAATGCCTACATCAGCTGTTGAGCTGGGAACATGACCATAAAGAATGGACATATGTCCAAGCAGTTAATCCTATATCCTCATGCCCAACCTTAGTTAGAACATGATCTACCTCTCTGGTTGGAGGCGGAAGATGAGGATGAAGTTTATTCTGCACCGCTTTGTACATTATAAATTGCCATGGGAGGAAAACAGCAAGATGAGGATGATATGATTGAAAATCTAATTCAAAATCCACCTCCCAGTGTATCTTCTTTAGATGACATAGTAAGAGAAACCAAAAAAAACTCCTCAACTGATATCTATGTGGTTGACTCCACTTCTCTCCTTGTTAAGAATATAGAGTTCAGTCTAGAAAGAACCTTGAAAATCAATCCATCCCTATCCACTTCCTAGGAGAAGGAACCGTGTAGCCTACTAAGAAATCACTTAGATGCCTTCGCCTACAGTTGTAAGGAGATGAAGGGAGTGCACCCTTCAGTTTGTACTCATCTTATATATATCAAGGAAGGTAGCAAGCCAGTCAGACAACCTGAAAGGAGGATGAACCCAACACTTAAAGATATTGTTAAGGAAGAACCGTAGAAATTGCTTGATGTAGGGTTCATCTATCCCATCTCTAACAGTGAATGGGTCTATCCTTTGGTTCTAGTGCCAAAGAAAAATGGTAAGTGGAGAATCTGTGTCAACTATTGGGAATTGAGTAAAGCCACTAAAAAGGACCATTTTCCTTTACCTTTCTTACATCAAGTGTTAGATGGTCTGGAAAGGAAAAAGTTTTTCTCTTTCCTAGTTGGGTTTAGCGAGTAAAATCAGATTCAAATCAACCCAGAAGGCAAAGATAAGACCAATTTCACTTGTTCGTGGGTACCTTTGCATACAGGGTCCTTCCTTTTGGTTTGTTTAATGCTCCAACCACTTTCAAAAGAGCGATATTGAGCATATTCTCCAAATTAGTTCATGATGCAGTAGAGATATACATGGATGAATTTACTCCTTATGGCTCTAACTTTCAGGAAGCTTTATCTAACCTAGGAAAATTTCTAGACAAGTGTATTGAGATGAAACTGTCCCTTAGTCAGGAAAAATGTGAATTTTTTATGACTGAAGGGACCATGCTAGGTCATGCAATATCTCAACAAGAATTGCAAGTGGACCCCAACAAAATTGTCATCATCCAATGGGTCCCACCTCCTCAAAAGGTGAGAGATGTTAGAAGTTTCCTAGGCTTAGCTGGGTATTACCAAAGGTTCATTAAATATTTTAGAAAGCTAATCTCTCCGCTATTTGGTCTTTTAGGAAAAGATGTCGAGTTTATATGGTCGGAAAACTGTCAAGAAGCCCTAGATGCCTTGAAAAGCAAACTCGTAACCGCCCTAATTTTGAGAGGCCCAAATTGGGCCCTACCTTTCCACATTCACACAGATGCCTCAAACAAAGCAATAGAAGCAGCTTGGGACAAATTGATGAAAATTTACCTTATTCCATATACTTTATAAGCAAAAACTTGTCAAAGGCAGAGTTAAACTATACAGTCACCGAAAAGGAACTCCTAGCTGTAGTGCATTCCTTAAACAAATTCATACATTATATCACAGGCTATCAAACCTTTGTGCACACTGATCATGTTGCAATTACATATTTAATGAACAAACCAGATGTAAATGCTTGTATTATTAGATGGTTGCTTTTACTCTAGCAGTTTAATTTGACCACTGTTGATAAGCCCGGTAAGGAAAATGTTGTTGCTGACTTTTTGTCTAGAGTAAATTTGCCTATAAGTGAAGAAGGAATGGTGGATGATCAAATGCCAGACGAACACCTGTTTGCTATTTCAGTACTCTCTCCATGGTTTGCTGATATAGAAAACTACTTGGTTTTAGCACAATTCCCACCACACCTATCCTCAAGAGAGAAGAGCAAGATAGTAAGGAAAAGCGCCCCTTTCACCTGTATTGGGGGCAATCTCTTCAAACTTGGCCTAGATCAGATCTTGAGGAGATGTGTTAGGAAGGAGGAAGTTTTTGACATCCTCCTGACTTGCCATGATGGACCTTTTGGAGGTCATTTTGTAGCCAAAAAAACTGCCTTCAAGATACTGCAAGCAGGCTACTATTGGCCCACTCTTCATCAGGATGTGAGGAAATATACCAGCTAGTGTGATCAATGTTAAAGGATGGGGAAACATACTCTAAAGGATGGAATTCCAATGCAGCCTCGAGTGATGTTTGAGCCATTTGAGAAGTAGGGAATGGGCTTTGTGAGGCCTATCAGCCCTCCTTCAAAACAAAAGCAATACATCATTGTGTGCATCGATTACCTGATCAAGTGGGTAGAGACAAAAGCAATCAAAGCAACGACAGAGGAAAAAGTAGCTGAATTTTTGAGGGAGAACATATTCTAAAAGTTTTGGTATCCAAGAGAGTTGGTTACAGATCAAGGCAATCAATTCACTTCTAATTTGATTGAAGACCTGCTCACACATCATAGAATCAAGCACAATATTTCCACCCCTTACCATCCACAAGCCAATAGGCAATTGGAGGTCACTAAAAGAGAATTGGAAGGGATCCTAACCAAGGTAGTGACCAGCTTTAGAAAAGACTGGGTGGATAGATTAGTCGAGGCCACTTGGGCCTATAGCACAACATGGAAGACCACTATAGGGTTCACACCCTATGAGCTAGTCTATGGGAAGAAGGCTTTGCTGTCAATAGAATTTGAATTCAATACCCTGAGGGTGGCAGCTCAACTGGACCTAGACCTTAGCCATGCACAGAAAGAAAGATTACTCCAGCTCAATGGATTGGATGAACACAAAATGCAGGCCCTTCTCCACACAGAGGTAGTTTAGCTTGAAAGAAAAATATGGCATGACAAAAACATCAAGGAGAAGCAATTCCAAGAGGAAGATTGGGCACTACTCTATGATTCAAGATACAAATATTTCAAGGGAAAGATGAGGACAACACGACATGGAAGACCACTATAGGGTTCACACCCTATGAGCTAGTCTATGGGAAGAAGGCTTTGCTGTCAATAGAATTTGATTTCAATACCCTAAGGGTGGCAGCTCAGCTGGACCTAGACCTTAGCCATGCACAGAAAGAAAGATTACTCCAGTTCAATGGATTGGATGAACACAAAATGCAGGCCCTTCTCCACACAGTGGTAGTTTAACTTGAAAGAAATATGTGGCATGACAAAAACATCAAGGAGAAGAAATTCCAAGAGGGAGATTGGGCACTACTCTATGATTCAAGATACAAATATTTCAAGGGAAAGCTGAGGACTAGATGGTTGAGACTCTACATTGTGGAGAAATGCAATGACAATGGTTCAGTTATAATCAAAACCATTGATGATGAAGCTATCCCCATTCTTGCCAATGGACACAGGTTGAAATTCTACAAGAAACCCCTCTCCAAGCGAGAGTTCATTGAATGATTGAATAATTCAGTGATGGTAGTGGAGCATGTCTTAGCCTCCACTTCACCCACTCACTAAAGAAAAAGAAAAAAACAAAAAAGAATAAGGATTCAAGTGAAAACCTCCATGAGGATCATTGGGTTGAAAACATCTCCTGAGGTGGCCCAGTGATTTCAAAAAAGAGAAGAAAGAAAATAAGATCCCTGGGTGAAAACCTCCCTTGGAGGTGCCCAGGGCAGGAAACTAGGGTGAAAACCTCCCTGAGGCACCCTGGTTGTTTTCAAAAAAAAAAAAAAAAAGAGAGAAAGAAAAAGAAAAATGAATTTCCAGTTGTATTGCAGGTTTGCAAGAGGACTACAGGAAGTAGCAGAAGGTGCCAAGGGATCTCTGTAACCAATACTAGCACCTATCCTACCTTCCAACACCTTTCTCCATCATTCTTGACATTCTTTTCACCTCCCTGTGCTTCTATTTCGAAAACTGTGTTTTTTACAGGAGGCCTTGTGTTTTCTACAGAAGGCTCCTGTAGAAATTATAGAGAGCCAGAAATGGATTTTAAAGGCAGTTTGAGGAACAGGGAAGCTTCATAAAAGGTTTATAAATCCTCCTACAGACTTCAAACCTCTTTGCCACCATTTTCAGACCTGCCTCATATCTCAAGCATCATTCTTCTTCATGCCTGAAAAAACATAGAAAATACAGTTTTTTAGAAAAAAGAAAACAGACACAAAAAAATAAGAAAGGGAACAACACCATCCACCTCACCTAAAGCCTAACCATTACCTCTCCATCTCTATCTACATTTTTGACATCATCCTCATAGCTCCAAGCATAGAAAAAGGCTAAAATTTCAAAGGGAGAAGCAGCTACAGGAGCTCCTGTAGGAATTCCTGTAGCAGCTGATCCCATTAAAATCTAGCATCAGCAGCATGAGGGCGCAAATCTAAAGGTTGAAGCGAACACCTGAAGATCAGATCCAGCCAGAAAGGAATTTACACACATCACAACCATTTCTCAGGAAGCAGACAAGCATGCATCAAAAGAAATAAAGGCATGCAGCAGAAGGAAAGGCCATAGCACCTCACAGCAAACACATTCAGATCTTAGGTAAGTAACTAACCCGCTCCTCTGTTTGCATTGGTATAATTAGAGAGCATGCAACATAAATGAGATGGTTGAGGCTGGCTGGGGTTGAGGTGGCCAGTTAACTTGGTCACCTTCACTCAGTTGACTTCTCTCATCCGAAGATGTCACCACACGTGCGCTTAGTCAAACTTAAGAGAGATGTCAAGGACAGGCAGTGGAGGTGGTGGGAACTCCGATGCAATCATGAGGGATGATTACGAGGAAAGAGAAATGATGAAAATGTAGGTGGGGACCAATTTTCCCAATGGGGCCAACGTACACTTGGCAAACTCACCCTCCATCATCGGAAATATCCATAAAAAGCCACAAGTACTCCTCTTCGAAGCACTCTCACCACCTTTCTCCTTCATTCTTTCCTTGAAACTCCACTCCTGCTACCTTCTCGTGCCCCCACAAGCCTTGTACCCATCGTTCTCCACTGATATCCCCCATATCCTTGCTCTCACCGATCTATAGGAGCACTTACACGTTCTATAGCAGAACATATAAGAATCCTATAGGAGGGCCGACAGTGTTCTACAGGAGGGCCAGTAAGATGTTTTGGAGAGGGAAAACATGATTTTTAGCACAATTCTCAGGCTGAAGAGGTAGATTCTTGGCATACCTCCATTGAATATCAAAATATGAAAGTAGTGGTTTAATTTTGAGGAGAAAATAGAACTTTTGGGTGGAGGAAATTCATAAAAAGAATTGCTGCTTATTTCTTAAAAAGAAAACATGGTCTCTTTGTCTCTCTGTTTTCTCCAAAAAATTGTTCTCTCCATTTCCATAGTTGGTTTTCCAAGGAAGCATACACAAAATTATAGGATGTTTTATGAGGAAGGAGCCCACCAACTCCTCCAGGCTCCATGCACACCCCCAAGTAGTGGACATATTCACAAGAGCAAATTGGATGAGCCTTTTTGAGAAATTCTGAGGGTTTGATGAGGAAATTGCTCAAGAATTTGCCCACTCTTTGGTCCCTCACTCCAGAACACATGCCACTGTTAGAGGCCTTTCCATGGAGATAACCCATGAATTTATCAATAGGGTCACTACCCTTTCTCTTGGGTTGCCTTGGAGTAAGGATGAAAAACCAATTGGCCAGGCTACCAAGAAAAACTTCTTCCAAAACAATGAAACCCCTATAGAAGATAAGAATGGAATAAGAAGGTATAACATACCATACTCTTGGGATGAGGTTAGCTATCAAATAATAAAGTATATTTCCTGTGATAGGAGGTGTAACATTGTCTATGGTTACCACTTTAGAATCATGCATGAATTAAGGTATGGCATGGACACTCCAACCCCTCAAAAAGTTAGCATCCCTTACTTCCTCTTGCAGTCCCTCATTGACTCCAATACTAAAGCAAAAGCAAGAAATCTAGACCAGCTAGATCACCATGGGTTAATCAAAATTTCAGTGGAATAAGCCCTCCATACATTTACAATCCCCATAGCATGGGAAATTGTCCGAAACATGACTGCTGAAGATGACATAAAGGCCCTAACCTATGATATTAGCCATACTGGTAGTGAGGAGAAATAGAAGAAAGAAGGAGAAGGTGGATAAACTGGTGATTTAGAGGAACAACAAGGGAAGAAGGAAGAAACCAAAAGGGAGGAGGAGAAAACTAAAGAAACAGAGCACGAAGAAATAGAGCAAACAAATACAGCAAAAGAGACAGAAGGAGGAGGAAAAGGGGCAGAAAAGATAGAAGTGTCTCCTGAGACCCTAGAAAGAGAGGCAACAACTTCTCTCACTACCCTCAACACACCAATTAAACCAAAACAAAAGAGGAATAGACAGACATCAATGTACTTCAGGGCTAGGAAGATCACAAGGATCAAAATAGGGAAACCCCAGCCTTCTTCTAAAGTGCCAATTGTTATTGAAGATTCACCCACTGCCCAAGGAAAGGAATACCCTTCCAAGGCACCTATCACTTATGAAAGGGGGACTCCTAGATCTCCCACATGGAAAGAAAAAGTAGAACTACAGGACTCAAAAATAGTTCTATAGGAGGCACATGCTGTTCTACAGGAGACCGAAAAACTTGAAAAAAGAGTAGAGGGACATCCACATGGAAAGGAGGAAGCAATAGAGGCACAATAACCTGACCCCCAGCCTAGTCTTGGCTCTTAGTACAATCTTCTTGAGGGGGAAAGAATAATTCCACAAAAATTTGCAATCCCACTATTCTTTGAATTGGAGAAGGGAAGAATAAGGACCCATAGGTGGACACAAATAGCCAAATCCAAAGGATTTGCGGATACTGGCCATATGGAGAACAAACTCAAAGAAATGGGCAGAGAGTTAAGTGTTATCAAAGGCAAAGAAGCAATCACAAGAAGTCACCTGGAAACTGAAAATGAATTGCTAAAAAGACAGCTGCAAGAGAAAGAGACCCAACTGGCATGCATGGCCAACTGGTCCATGGAGGCACTAGAATGTAGGACACTAGCAAAATCCTATTGCCTGTATCTCAAGGACCAATGGATGCAATTTTAGATCAAGACTTTGGCACAAAGAGGCATAATGCCTTTCCAAGATTACAAGTATTTTATGGACCCGTGTGACCAAAGCACATAAGAAGATAAGGCAAAGATGGCAGAATTCTATCTGCATAACATGGCCCTCACAGACATGAATGTGTGGGACCCCAATGCTAGGCTAGGGGACCTGCAACTAATAGCTATGGCCTCATGGATGAACCATGAAGAGTTAAGGGCAACAGAAATAAGAAGTTTGATGACAAAGGAACAAAATGAGCCCTTCATGATCAGAGCTGAGCCATCAAACCCCATGGCACTCATCAACACACATAACCTACTTGCACATAATCCTCAGATTTCCCCTAGATATATTAGTGATCAGGCTCAAGCCATTGCACATTTTGAGGATATGGAAAGGTTACTTGGGGATGACTATGTGCATGCTTGTATGAGGAGATGGAACACCTTACCACACAATCTGCAGATTAGGGAGTATCATTCCCAGTGAGGACGAAAGAGGCATTAAGGAGAGTACCAATGTACAAGTGCTCCATGCAGAGGCTGAAGGTTAATTGGATTGGCCTCAAATTGAGTCCCCCACTGCTACTTGGAATGCTAGAAGGAAGAAAAGAAGAAGAAGAGCAACAAAAGTGGGAAGAGGTAGACAGGAAGGCAAGATTCTATGACAAGGAAGAGGAGACCACATCAGAGCATGGGATTCTAGGGAGGCCACCAGGGCCATAAAAGATGAGGAGATGGACTAAGTTGCTCAGAGGATGAGCAACACTTTCAGTAGGGGGTGATGATGATCCTCATAAATGGGTAATTATATGGGCTCATTTTACCTCCTAACCTAGCCAAATCAACCATTCTCTTAGGTTATTTAATTATATTTATGTTTATAGAGTGAGTTGAGTTAGTTATGATGCCATGTGGTATAATATGTGTTTAATGCAGATTATTGATGAATTTGTAAAAGTCAAGGATCCAGTGGAAAAATGGTAGAAATAACTTGAAGTGGACAAAGGGGGGAGGACTTATAGGAGGTAATCCCCCTCATTTATTACTCCTCACTTCGAATTCCCCTTCATTGAGCTCGGAGTACAAACAGCCAAGTCATGCATTAGCAGACAACCGAGCAGCTAGAGGATAACTGATGTTTATCTCGAGTTTTGGGAGCCAAGCCTCCCTGATTTTGAGGAAGCTATTGGTAGCTTCATTTGTATAGGTAGAGAGGCCTAGGGCCTCACTAGGGTCAGATTTTTGTTGGATTTTTGTTGCAGTTGTGCTTATGTAAACTCTGCTCAACTTCAAGCTTATTATCTTGATAGTTCATGTAATCTTGTTATTGTTTTGAGAATAGAGATGGAATCCTTTTTGAGTTAGCATTGAGTTACCTCAGAGGGTCGAAACTCTTGGGTTAGGGCCCAATCCAAGTAGCCAGGCTCCTCTTTACTTGTATTTATATGTTTCATTTCAATTTGTAGATTAGGTTGTTGTTAGATGCATTTCTTTTATGGTTAAGAATAGGTTGTTTTTGATGATTCAATAGTTTTCCTCCATTTATGCTTTCTAAAGCATGTTAAGCAGTGATAAAGAAAAAATCCAAAAGGCTACTAGCAATGCCTTGGACTCTCTTCCTCCCTTTGGGATAATGATTTGAGGCAAAGATACTCTTGCTGCCCCAAAAACACAGATCTTCATCCTTCATAGGACTTTTAGTGTTTGTAGATTTCTAGTTGGTTCATAGTCTAGTTTGCTCTGATTCAAAACTTCTTCACCATGTTTATTTCATTATTTGCAACAATCTTCTTTCATGCAATGGTTATCAACATTTCCTTTCATAGATCATAGTTTATTTTAATGCAGAAAAATTTGTTTTTTAGATGCACTTATTTCCTTGCTTAGTTAATCTCATTGGTTGACTGTTAGTTTTTTATGTAGTAGATATCTTCTAGCAGTAGGCCTACCTATTATCCATTCCATCCTCCATCTGATCCATTCCCTACAGGTTGCCCAAGTCTCCCCTTAGTTTTTCCTTAGTCTCCTGCATTTTCCATAGACTTTCCTCTCTCTCCTCGAGAAAATCCGACCATCTTTCTATCTCCTAATGATTCTTGGTAGACCCTATGTGCCCTAACACTTCATTCCAAACTTCATCTACCTTCTCAACCTACTCTCCCACCTTCAAAACAATGAAACTGCTCTCGGCCTCCTCCTGTAGGCCTCCTGTAGAACACTGTTTTTCCTCTTGTAGATTTCCTGTGTCCTCCTGTAGATTTTCTTGTAGGCTTTATTTTGAAGGCTGAGTTTGGGAAAAGCCTCCAGAAGGCCACCCAAGACCTCCTAGGACCCATCCACACCATCCTACATCCTCTCATATCCCAAAACCGCCCGCCATCGCCACCTATTCACTGCCACATTCACAAACAAATAAAATACATGCACGACAAATTCACATGAAAATATATAAAAATCCAAAAAGATGCTTTTTTCTCATTTACTTCTAGAAATAGTTTAGTTAGATGTTTTTCACTTCCTTGAGTATGTAATGGCATTCTTTTCATGATTTTCACAGTGCTTTCTGCAAAGGTAGGATTAGTGGTTAACTAGGATTTCCTTGGTATGCTTTACATTTCAGTCTTCCTTTCTACAAGTAGAATAGCATCAGTAGAGTATTCTCTCTTTTTCCTTTCATCACATATGGAGCTTCTTCTAGAATCCATAGAAGTTGGCTTGAGCTCTTAGTGATCTTGCGTCGGCTGACCAAGTGACAACTTGCAGTAAGAACTAGTACTTGTGCATACAACACTATCGCTTCTAAGTTTGTTATGAACTACTAGGTTGATAAGAGTAAAGTAGGAAGCCCAGGAGTTGCAGCGTTATTGTTGCAATATTGGTGCTCACCATGAGCCTTGTAACATTATTTTTCTACAAGAGACCCTAGGTATGGCAAAGCAGATTACCCAGATTCTACACTCTCTGAAGCCTGGTTGGAGCTTTCAAGCTTTGGATGTCATGGGGCGATCGGGGGGTATCTCTCTGGGTATTAATTCACATACTATTAAACATATCTCTACTTGGGTTGGCCATGGTTTTTTTGGAATGGACATTTTCTCCTCAGAGCTGGGAAGGAATCTCGACATTGTCAATATATATTCTATTAATCATAATAGACTAGAATTCTAGAATAAACTATTAGGTCTCTCTCTGATCAACAACATTACCATATTAGGAGGAGACCTAAATTTCACCATTGTCCATGATGAATCGTGGGGTCATCACTCATAGTTGGATCCCCTCTCTGACCAACTGGAACTACTATTAGAACAACATCACCTTATTGATATCCCTATGAAAAAAAGATGCCTACCTATCATAAAAAAAGGATTGGATATGTGACATTAGGCATGAGATTGGATCGTTTTCTCATTAATGAAGATCTGTTAGCTTCCTTCACATATTACATGTAGTGGGTGGGGTTTGGTGGGATCTCAGATCACTACCCCATCTATTTAGAACTGACTGGCCCATCACAAAAGCCCAGGGCTCCTTTCAAATTCAATGCGACTTGGTTAAAGGACTCTAATTATCACAGATTAGTTACTAAGTATTGGAGAGACCACCCACTATCAAATGATCATTGTGTGGTTGAGGGATTCTAGCGTAACCTAGTGAATCTTAAAAGACTCTCCATAAATTGGGCTAAAGACTAAAATGCTAGGAACGAACAAACACTCTGTGACATTGAGAACCAGATTAATGATCTAACTGATGACCAAGGCATAGGGTACACCACTATTGAAGCAAAGTCCACATTGACAGAGCTGAAGACCCGAAGATCCAAGATACTGCTGGATTGGGAAGAGACATGGAGACTCAGGAGTAGAGATATGTGGCTACAAGTAGGGGATGACAACACAAAATTATTTCATAAATTTTCCAAGGGGAGGAGGGACAACAATACTATATGGTAGATGTCAACTGAACATGGGCAGTCGGCTCATAATTTTCATTGTATGGCACATTTGGGGAACACTCACTTCAGGCAACTCTTAAAATCTCCCCTTGGAGAATCACTTGCAGAAATTATTCGAATTGCTATACATTTCCCTAGATTTATGGATCCAGACTCTGTGGAGGATCTTATCAAACCTGTATCTATGGGAGAACTGGAGAGCACTTTGAAATGGTTCAAGAAGGATAAAATTTAGGGCCCAGATGGCTGGTCAGCGAAATTCTACCTATCCTTCTTCGAAACCATTGGTCCGGGTCTTCTCAAGGTAATCGAGGAATGCAAAACTACTGGGAGATTGTATGAATCCATTAATAATACTTTCATTTCCCTTATTCCTAGTGATTTATGGCCCATCTCCCTTTGCAACTGTCTGTACAAGATTATTGCTAAGATCATTGCAAATCATACCAAGTCAATCCTATCCGATAACATACCCTCTGAACAATTTGCATTTCTCCACAATCGAAAGATCCATGAATCCATTGGCACTGCCCAGGAAGCCCTCCACTCCATCAAGCTGAAAAATGTGAAAGGAGCCATACTAAAAAATTGATCTCTCAAAGGCATTTGACCGTATCAGTTGGCTCCACATCAAGATGATATTAAGTCACCTTGGCTTCCCTATTCCCTTCATTCGATGGATTATGTGCTATATAACATTTGTCTCTTTCAGTGTCCTCATTAATGGATCTTCTTCCTACTTCTTCCATGTAGGGAGGGGAATCAGACAAGGATGCCCACTCTCCTCTCTTCTCTTCCTGATAGTCATGGAACGTTTAAGCATGCTTACTTCATATGAAAAAAGGGCAGGGAGACTACAGGGACTCAAGATCATGGACCAATGCATACTTACTCATCTGCTATTTTTGGATGATGTACTTATATTCCTCAATGGAGGAATAAATGACTACAACACTCTTTTTGAGGTTATGTGATTATTTTGTACAACCACGGGGATGGAAATCAACCAACCAAAATCCACCATTACCTATTCGGCATGCTCTCCACAGGAACACCGACATGCATATCAAAAGTTCCCCTTCTAGAGTCTATAACTGGAGGACCGATTGAAATATTTGGGCTTTCGCATAAAATCAAATGGATACAAAATTATTGACTGGACCTGGTTGGTAGCTAAGGTAGAAAAAAGATTGAACAACTAGAGCCATCGCCTCTTATCCAAGGCAAGGCGTCTGGTGCTTATTAAATTTGTTCTAGAAGCCATCCTGATTTATTAGATGTCACTTGCTTGGATTCCTCAAGGCATACTATCTAGAATACAAAGGATTTTCTGTAATTTTTTATGCAAGGTGCATAAGGAAGGTAAACCTTTTCTTGGGTCAAATGGAACCGAATTCATGTGCCAAAAAAATGGGGGGGGGGGGGATGAGGCCACAAGGACCTCCCAGCTTTCGCTCATGCCTTGGCCAAATTGGGTTGGCTCCTCCTGAAAAACAAAATTTTATGGACAAAGGTCGTCACTTATAAATATATTTGGCCACAGAATATCATGGATTGGGTTGGGCTACCATCTTGGAACAAGCATGGAATATATATTATCTAGAAAGCAGTCTTACAAACTCTCCCCACCATCAGGAGTGGGCTAACATGGCAAATTGACAATGTTATTGCATTTCACATTGGTGTTGACCCATGGATTGGATGTGGCAATCGAAATGCATTTCTTAACAATAGAGGCATTGTCACCATAGCTCATATCGTGGATCAAATGAATACTACTATTTTTCAACAAGCTTGGAAGTCTACAGTTGACCTCGACATCCCCGAACTGTGGATACAGGAGGGGAGGAAATATAAAAATGCATTATTAGAATCACATGTGTGAATAAGGGATGACGAGGATGATTTGGTTTGGGCTCCAATAGTACATGGGGCATACACACCTAAAGAAGGATACCCAATCATCCATGCTGCTCATAAGCCCACTGAAGTTGGTAGTGTATGATTTGGAAACTTAAGGCACCACCGCATACGTGCCTCTTCATGTGGAATATGCTCATGAATAAGACACCCACTGACACTAATCTCATGAAAAGATCCTTTCAGGGTCCATCTTGGTGTGTATAATGTTGCCAAGAGGAGGAAATAAATGATCATTTATTTCTGCCCACACTATCACACAAAAAATATGGGAGCGGGTTCTTTCCATGTTAAACATCAACCAGAGATGGGAAGGGAACTATATTAAGGAAGAATGGAATAGTTAGTGGAATGCATCCCCCACTATGAAAATTCGTAATCTCCCTCTGATCCTTTGCTGGAATATTTGTTTATGAAGGAACAATATTATTTTAAAAACAAGCTAATAAGGTGGCCATTGATTATCTCAAGAATTTTCTATAGCTATAATGAAATCCCAGATGAGGACCTACCCACCTCACCCCGAACTATCACCCCTGAAGTTATAGATCATGCTCGTCCCTGGGCCTATTTTGATGGTTCATCTCAAGACCAGGGGTG
>APFE030421832.1:369122-381405 GCA_000404065.3 Pinus taeda | reverse complement strand
TCAAATCAAAGATAGCTGATCTAAATCTACAATTGATTTTTCAGAATGTAAACTATGCAATTGTAATCTACGCACAATTCACTTGAAAGGTATGCAAATGTAATCTATGCACATTTTTCATTCATATTCCGAAAAGGAGAATTCTAATTATGCAAATGTGATCTATGCAAGAGAATTCTCAAACACAAGATGATTATAATGTAATATAAGAACCAATCAAGTGCAAGTCAAGAAAATTGGGTGAGAGTTCCAAAGATCAAAAAATAAAAACACTCAAAGGCGATTAACACTCATACACAAGAGAAAAAAGATGCAAAATTGTGAAAAGACTGAGACAAACCTCCAAGTAATGACCAAAGGAAATCAAATTTAGAATTTCTCAAAAAAGAGACTCAAAACACCCAATTGATAAAAGCTTAAAGCAAGAATGCCAATGAAATTAGCCAAGATGAAAGCTTCTGACAGGTAACCAGTGGATCTGGGCAGTAAAAACTGATGAAAGACAAAATCTAAGAGGAAAAATGGAAAAAATGGAAATTTCTCAATTTTTGACAGGGTACGCAGGCAGCCTGTTTGTACAGGTGCATGCACGCTCTGTGTACAAAGCTGCAGTGCGTACAGGTACACACTGTGCTCAACTCAGAGGGTGCGTACTACTGAAAAATCAAGAAAAACTAAAATATAACTTAACTCTAAGCTAGCACACCCAAATACACAGTCAAACAGCCAAAAACCAAAAAAGAAATGACTCTTTTCAGATCAAAGTGTCACTCAAAGGAAAAATCAATCACATTAATGGATTCCCCAGTGGAGTCGCCAATTTTTCATGCGGAAAGAGTTAATCTTGCGGACATAACCAACCTCCCTAGAAGCCTAAGACTTTCTAGTGACAAACAAGACAATTAAGATCAATCCTTCTCTAAACATGCATTATCATACGAGAAACCAAGTGTTTTCGATCCTACATGTAGTCCAACACTGTTGTAGTAGTCTAGCCTCGTCGATCCAGATGAGCTCCTCCTTCACTTCGAAATCTGCATACACTAACAATCAAACGATTACATAACACCTGAATATCTCATAGAAAAAAACATATTCAACATATAGACCAAGGAGTATATGAAACAATTCATTAATAACGAATCATTGAGAAGAATGGACTTATTTGTATTAATAGGAAACAAAAGAAACCATTACAACCTGAGCCTTGGTGTTGTGCAAGTTCCTCCTAGGGTCCAGCAAGAGTTTTCCTCTACTTTGACAAGCTCACCCACTTCCAAATGAAACAAGAAAGGATGGTAATCTCTCCTCACAAGCTTCTACAAGGAAGTCCTAATTCCAGCAACATCTACCCTTTGGAATGTTTAGCTTTCAACCTCCCCTTCTCTGGCCCAATGCCTGTATTTATAGTGTTCTAGAGGAAGTTATTCAGGTCCAACATCAATGGGATACTCCCTCTTTTGGATGGGGTAGCTCCACTCTTGATGGATAAGTTCCTCTATCATAGGGATGCATGAACCATCTGGAGGCGCTCAATACACGTCAAACGATCTTCTAGAATGCTCTAGAAGTGACCACAAGTAACTTTTTTAAGATGAAACTCGCGTCTTTTGACCTTTACAGGAGTACGCACCCATCCCTTGACTTACAGAGCATACAATTACGCAGGTACAATGAGCTTGGGATGCGTACACGCAGGCAAGGTAGAGAGAACCTGCGTACCCAGAGATAAACATGATTTTTAATGACTTTCTCTCTTTCTTGAAGTTTGATATGGAGAGCAGAGGTACCAGGCTTGACAAGGAGGATAATATGACTATTGATGGAGCCATATTAACTGTAGATAGTCATGGTGACAAATTTTAGTGTAACAATTATGCATGCGATTTTTAACTGTTTTTGACCATGCAGAGGTGGATTAGCGAGCGTAAATGCTTGGATGAGGTTGGGAAGGTCCTGAGAGGGCCTAAGGGGTCCCTAGCACCCTTTCTGCGAGTTTCACAGAGTTTGGCCTTCAAGAAACTAGCTTCGTGAGCTTCTATAGGAAGTCTACAGGGGTTCTACAAGATGTCTGGAATTTCTACAGGATGTCTGTAATTTTCTACAGGATGTTCAGAAATGGGATTTTGGAGCATGGATGGAGGGAAAAAGGTGGAGGAATGAGTATGGAGGTGAAATAGAGGTGTAGGGGAGTTCAGGACTTGGAGGATGGAGTTGAGGAGTGGTGAAGATGGTTAGAATTGTTCAAGGAAGAATGAAATGGTGTTGCACAAGAAGATGAGAATCATGGCAAGTAAGCGAATGAGGAAAATGTAAGGTAAGGGTTCTAAGTGAAGGATGAGACAGGTAGGTTGGATGGAGTATGTGTAGGTAAGAAGGGGTAATAGGTTCTCTGCAAGTGGATTTTCAAACTGAACCAACAAACTTTTATAAAACCTATGACCTAATTACGTTACTCTATTCTGACCTAAGTAATAGCAAAAGGAAATGAACAGCAGTTTATTCGAAATGAAATGCATGAAATAACTTATGCAATGAAGAAATCATCAACTGAAGCATTTAAACACTACTAATATTAGCATCTGCAAATGAGGATTCCAACACTAAGAATTGCATGACAAAGCAAAACAGCGTTTTTGTTGGTAGCAATGTCACCTTTGTCCCAGCTCATGATCCCACTGAGGGAGAGGTGAGATCAGAGGTGCTTGACGGCCTTTTTCTAGAGATATTCCCTATTACTAATCTATCAACTAAATCTGAGCATGCAAAAGCCTATCTGATCATTAACCATGACCTATGTAATCAGCAAGTTGTTAATCTACTAAACAGGAATTATTTTGCAAAGACACAAAGAAAATAGATAACAATACATGAAGGAGGCCTTGGCTCTTAGGTTGGGCCCAACCCCAAGATCTACAGGCTCCTAATAAAAAATTAGAGCTGATGCCAAATAGATCTACTTCTCATTATCCAAAAATAATCATCACAAGAAAGTTATACAGCAGTAACTACAAGAAAACGAGCTGGAAAAATGACAGTACTCTAGTGAGAAATTACAACAGTTCCAAAAGTAAACTACGAAGGTTGAGGCCTTATTATTTATACACTACGATGGGCCTAGCAGCCCTCCTAAATTCAAGGGACTCGGCTGTTCCAACTACAGTAAACAATCACTCTTTCCAAAGCTGCTTGGCTGCCTTTAAGATTCGTTTTGGTGGCCTGTTGAGCTCGGAGTTTGAGGGTGGAGATTTCGAGGAAGGGTCATTTAATGCCAGAGACAACCCCCCTATGAATCCTCACCTCAAGCTTGGCTGTCACCTATCCCATGATTGCTTGGTTTTGCTCCAAATCTTGTCCAAAAAACCTGAAATAACCACGTATTAGCCTCCCTAGTAGAGTGACCACCCTTATTCGTTCAAAGAACATAAAAATACTAAAAAACATGCATACTCTATGAAAAATGGAGGATTGAACAAGGACAATTAGGCAAAATGAGCCTAATAAGTTACCCAATTCGGGGCTCATCAATCATCATATACTCATTAAATTAGGATAGTTTGTGCATCTTTTAGGGAATCCATAGTTTTTGTTAGTTTTTGTGAGTGTGAAGTTTGTTGAAAGAAAAGAAAAGAGAAATTTCTTTCTTTCTTAGAAGTTCCTTAGAACCTAGTAGAAATTTCTTTCATTGAAGAACGAAACAAGTGCATTTGCATATAGTTTGGTTTTTATTTCTTTTGCATCAAAGAACACCACAAGCTTCACTTTTGTTATCCCTTGACTTAAGAACAACCCATTTAAAAACAAGCGCTAACTAAAATATACTAGAACTTTTTTATATTGTCAATTTAGACACACCAACAAGTTTTAGGATATTTAGGGCCTTGGATTAGGCGAGTGGAGAGAAAACTCTCCAATGCCACTTTAAACTGTCAAACATAAAAGTCTCAATAACGAGCGCAAATCTAATAGCATTAGGGAGACTAGGAAAGCTCCGGATCTCGGAGTTAAACACGAGGGTTTTTTAAGATAAGGAATAGAGATACCCCCTCTCCTATTTGTCGGATCTTACCTCAAGACTGTTTAGCCTGGCTTCTGACATGAGTTGGTAACCTTAGTTGCATATCCTACGGATCTACATAGGTGGCTACAGAGGGGAATCCCATGGCACCTGAGGTCAACGTAATATCACTCTCAGTAGTACTTCTGGAGGGCACCCTTGCGAAGCTCAGGGGCTTGCACTGGCACAAGCTATTGTTTGGAGGTTAGCGTAACTTCCTCTGATACCTTCACTAGTAGGCCTGGGTCGTCATTATCCCAGACTATCTTCGGCAGTCCCCTACTTCACTTTCTTGTATTTTGGTGTCCGGTCCTCATCACCCGGAGCGGAAATACTTGAAGGTTGTTTGACTAGCTGATGTCTTTTAGGGACATTTTCAGTGTGTGCTCTATGCTCTTAATTGGCCTAGCTTTCATTTTTTCTTGAGCCTTTAATTAGATCCTAATAAAATATTCAAAGTAGCTGACCAATGGCCTAGATAGTTTCAAAGACTTCGTGGTCTTTCACCACCAAGTTTAGAGCCTTCTCCTAGAAGGTGCAGAGGCAATACTGCCAGTGGGTTTCACCTAGTGGCAGTTGACGCATCAGGGATTGATCCTCCGCTTGGAGGCATTCGTGTACAATATAGGCCTGGTACTACCACAGAGCCAGAGAGGAACACTTCAGTTCTTTCTCGAGTCCTCTTCCAGTCAGAAGATAATATTGTTGTAGAAGAACTCTCAAAGACGTTAGTAGCTCCAAATTCTCCTCTGCCTTCTTATCATATGGACGTAGTATTTTACATTGGAACTCCGACACATAGACCTTCAAGTCCAGGTCACATCACGCACATCCCTTCGATAACCATTGTTGGGAGCATGGCATCCACCGCGGGTGCTACATGCATGTAGACTCCTATATCAGTACAAGGGGGAGGAACCATTTCCATCCCTTCTACATCTTTATTTGGGTCTACTACTAGCACATCCTTGTTTGGGTCTACTTCCATTCTGTTGATGAGTGGAAATTCCCAAGCGCATGCATCCAATTCTAGATTCTTCCCATTTGGCACCCATTCAGAGGGTATTCTATCATTTTTGTTCAGTGCCTCCACATCCACGATGAGTCGATCGGCTTCATTTCAGGGTTTTCCTTTTGGAAGTGGTCATATACCACATTCCAACCCGATGATAGGATATATGCCTTTTTCTTCTATAGGTCAAGGCAATAATATCTTTCAAGGTTGGACTAACCCTACGTTAGTGGCATAGGAACTAGGAATCCATTTTTTAGCCAACAAGGGAATATGATGTAGTCCACAGTTAGTTCGTTTCGAGGTATTCCTCCCTTACCTACCACTTGGAATCATTATCATGGGTTATCGACTCCTTATAATGCTTTAGGAAGGAACTTCATTGGTTTTGAAGGTTTTTCGGCTGGAGTTGGTCAAACTCTGAGTTTTGCTGGACCACAAGGGCCACCTTTTGGTTCAACAGGTTCTACTAGTTACTTTGGGCAGCCTGGGGCCTTTCAAAATCCAGGAAAATATTTTCAGAACTTTAGGAACTCTGCCCAATCTGGGTGGAATCCCCAAGGTACTCCTAGGCTTCCTTTTCTAGTGATGTTGAATTTTCCAGATCTCACGAAATTGACAAATGATCCAATCAGATACAATCATGCATGGCCTCAAGTCCCAACCAAACTCCCATCAGATATTCCAAAGTTCGAGGGGAAGGGCGGTGAAGACCCAAGCGACCATGTAACTACATTCCATTTATGGTGCTCATCAAACACCCTCATCAATGAATCGATTAGGTTGAGACTTTTTCAATGCACCTTAACTGGCAATGCGGCCAAGTTGTATATAGAGTTGCTAGGGGGAAACTTTACATCTTTCGCCGATTTGTCTAACTTTTTTCTAAACCATTTCCAATTTCCCATCCATTATGATGTCGGAACTGATCTTCTGGCCAATTTCTGTCAAGATACGGCAACTCACATCTCTGATCATATTCTGGAATGGAGACGAAGAAAAAGGCTCATTAAAGCCGAAATTCCTCCTAAATACCATCTCGAATGGTTCTTGAAATCATTACAACCTGATATTTCCAAGGATGTCTCTCTGTCTAGAGTCTATTCTGAAGAGCAAGCTATTTTTTGGGCCCAGTAGTTAGAATTGATTTACTCTCAGTTTGAGATTCTTCAGAAAATCTTGCCTGATGTTCCTAGGACTAAGGTTGATATAGCCAAATCAAAGCCAGGTCCTCATGCAGATGGTATTGTTGGATCGATAGACACCAATGCAGTGAACCTGTTGAGCCAATTGTAGCAGTTGTCTTTACAAACTGCTCCTACCAATCAGGTCACATCATCTAACCCTTCACCTTCCCAACCTTCTTTTATAAATGTCATTCAAGATTCTAACCCCAAGGGAAATCAAAATTCCGATGGGAAGAAGAAGGGATGAGGTAAAAATAAGAATCGAGATGGGAAGAGTAATGCGAAAAATCCCAGAAATGGTGCTGGTGAGGGCGGAAATGGGTCTAAAAATAAAGTTAAGTTTCCATGCAAGCTATGTAGTGGAGACCATTTGACTCATCTCTACCCAAAAATTCAAGATTCTTAGCACTTGTTACTGCAGAAAGGGTGTTTTGGCTCCCAGGTTGTTTTAAATAACCTTTTCCCCCAAGGGCAACAGTTGCTTGCTGGCATGAATTCAAACCCTGGTACCTCTGTAGGGGCAACCAGGAAGGTGACAATTCCTCAAATGTCTTCATGATAGGTTCTCACATCAATGTGGCCACATGGTCACGTGATTATGGTGAAGCTAAAACATCCAAGGATAAAACTATTCTTGGAACTACGAATCCACTTCATATCGAGCAACCCTTTATCGAGTCTATACCTCAAATATTGAAAGGTTCCGCCAAGTGCGCTACTATTAACCCTAATTCTAGGGCAGCTCAGAATTACTCCATTGATGAGGATCTAACTCAGAGTCCATGCGCGATGTCTGCTTTAGAGGTACTCCAGTCGTGTCCAACTCAACGAAGTGCTTTGATTTCGGCGATAGGGGTAGTTGATCCAAATAATTCATTAGCTCTCACTTTTGATATGCATAATGTCAAAAAGTGACTTCCTCGTCATATGCCTTTCTAGATAAAGTCTACTTATCGAAAAACCAATATTTTTCGAACAATTATAAATGAGGGAGCTTCCATGTGTATCATGTCTATGTCATGTTAGAAGGCCATTGGATCACCTTCCGTTGTTCCTTCACCCACCCTCTTGACAGTGTTTTATGGTCATCCTCATAGACCACACGATATTATCCCGGCCTTTCCTATATGTGTTGGAGGAAAGGTCATTAACGTCGAAGTAGAAATCGTTGATGCCAACCTAGATTACAATCTCCTCTTAGGACGAAATTGGATTTATGAAATGGATGTCATTGTTTCGATTGTATTCTAAGTCCTTTGCTTTCCTCATGAGGGGAAATTGTTAAGGTTGACCAATTTGATTATTCTCCAGTTGATCCTCCTGCAACTTTGGATTCTACTGTTTTGATAGTGGATAACCCCCGTCCACCTGTTTAGAATCTAGGAGTCGGGATGTACTCTTCCATAATGGGTGTATTTTATCTTCCCCCTCCTACAGCTAGAATCGATACAATTTCATCCTCTAAGGAGCTTTTATGGAAAGAGTTTGTTCAAACTCATTATTTTTCAAATCCTGGGGCATTATCTTCATCTGTGACCACATCAGATGATGGAAAGGTGGGTGAAGTAGAATCTTCTATGTCTACAGCAGAGCTTAAATATAAATCCATTGATAACTCTACAAACGACCATCCCACTCCTTCTTCAAGTAAGGAGTTAGATAGTGATGTGGCCCCTACTTGGACCCTTGACTCCACTTCTACTTTGGATTGCTTGGATACAATTTTTCCATCTGACGAAGCGATATTTGAAGCAATGATAGTTGTAGATTGACCATTGGAAGATTTACATCATCATTCATTTTTTTGTCCTCCTTTGGATGAAGTTGAATCTAGGTCCTCCAGTCTACCTACTAGTGATGTTTGTATGGTTCCTTTGGCTCCAACATAGATGTCTACCGTAGGTAATATATTGATTGGTTCAATGGCTGTACCTCTAAACATCCCTAGGAGCAAGTTAGCGGAGCCCCCTAATCAACTCTACCTCAAGAAGTACTTTGCCTAGGTTACGGCTGAGCAATGGCTTTGTTGGTCACTTTAATTGCTTACTAAACAAACAAGTGCTACATAAATTGTCAACCCAGGGAAGTATGGTTATTTCAAAGGTAATTACGCACTATATGTACTCAATCTTAAAAGCAATAAAAGTTGTAGTAAAAATTAATCACACCTTGTTTCAAACAAACTGAAACTCCACACTGTGTTACAACAAGAACACTCTATTGTAGACACTACCAAAGAATACTTAATTTCATTCAAGGAATAACTTAATGAAAAGAATCAATATGCAAAGGAAAGCGGAGGCTATGCTGTAACAGAGAACAAGACCCTATTCCCAGAGCAAGAATCTTTAGCACCTATTTTTGATTATCGAGCTTGCCAACTCACTCTGTAAACTCAATCACCAATGAAACACTCATAAATTGACTATAGATAAACTTAACAATACAGCAATCAATTGGAAAGAAAACAGAGTTTCAACAAAAACTTATAAACACTATTCAGTAAATAGTACTGTTAACAAGGCATGGATAAAAGACACACTTAACACACTGCACAAATGTAATGGGTGAATCTTGTGATAAAGGTGGGCCCTGTAATTCTCACAAGATTCCCCAGGAAACAAGAACTAGAAAAAGATGTTCAGAACAAAATTTTATTCATCCATCAATATGTCATATTACAAAAAGGATTCTAGTTTTGTTCCTTCAACTAAGCCTTCTCCGCAGTCCCCACTTCTCCCCCTCTAATGTAGATGTCTCCTCTTTATAAAGAGGAGACATCTATTACAACAAATTTACATTGTAAATTCTATTTTAACCCGATATACAAAAAAATAGGGAAATCAGTTTCCCATCAACAAAATGTTGTTACAGTTATGATGTCTTTAGATCACGGTCATTACATCCAATGTAGTAGCTCCTTCGATGATCAGTCTAGTTCCTCTGTTGCTGTCAAATTTAGAATGCAAATCACAAATGTTTCAGCTTCGAGGTTTGCGTGTTGTTCTTACTGTTTCAGCAACTGCAAAAATAGTCTTGTAAACTCCAGGCAGTTTCAGCAACGTGGACTGCACATCATTCTTTAACTTTTCAACAACTAAAAATTCAATGATTAATAATGAAGATAGCATAATTATATGTAAAATAATTAAACATATAATGATGAGAAAAAACATTGTGTACCTTTGGAATAATTGGGTTAAAACAATAACAAGGACTTTAAATATAGGTTGAAAAGGATGACATCATAGCAAAATGTATGGTCAAAAAGGGACAATATGAGGTCCTAACATCCCCCCAACTGAAAGGGTTACATGTCTTCATGAAACTTTCACTCTGAGTCTGATTCGGAGTACCGGGATGTACAGTGGAAATTACTTATACAGTACGTATAGAAGGTGCTATCAACCAAATCTCTGAAACCCTAGATATTCTGTAATCTTTGCCATGCTGCAAGCTGCTCCTTCTTGGACAACCTAAAGTAAGCCTTATATTGTTTTGCTGAGAGCCGTAGAAGAGGGAAGTGAAAATGATAACCCAACCATTTTTCGGAACACTATTGAATGCATTTAACATAATTAGGTAATCGTGAAATTGTTGTTTGAAGATTAAGAGGGTTAAAGGGATGATATTCCTTTCTCTCCTTAGGGCAATGTTCCCAAAATAGGTTGTTTGCCTGGACAGCAAGAGCTCCCTTGGTTTTAACATAATGTTGGCAGTCTTTTAAGACTGTTGCCTGTAACTCTCTGATGTGCTGAGTCATTCCTGGTTCCTTCAAAAAGTGATGATATTCAGCAATGAAAATGGAAACATTCTATGGCTCAGATCGAATCCACAAAAGGCAATTATCTTCATTGTATTTTGCTGAGAGGAAAGCATTTTTCCACGTGAGCTAATTGGCCAGGAAAGAGACAAAAGCTCTAATCTGAATGTCACCCACTAGAGGTATTAGATTAAGCTTCCTATCCTCAGGCAAGGCTTCATTATGGAGGTACAGTTCACACAATAAATTTTGTTCACTGACTGATGCCTCTGTGAAAGTCTTGATAAACTGATGTGTTGTAGATACCTCATGAGGTCATCCATCTCTGATTTCCTTTGCTTGGAAGAACACTAGGTGTTCTACTAGAAACACAGAATAATTAAAGGATGGTTTCCTGGTGGCCAGTAGTCTTTGAACTAGATCAAAGATGAGAGATAATCTAGTTTTTAACTTTTTATTTTCCTGGTGCTGTGCACAAGACTGTTCCAAAACTTCCCAATTTGCATATATATGATTATGCTAAGATAATTTGTGTTCCTGCGATATCTTTTCTTGAGACATAACATACTCCTTCTTCCATATATCCATCTGTGCTTGAGTGCTTGTCATGTGGAAAGAGTTATTTTTGCTGACAAAACTAACCTCCCTAGGAGTCTAAGACTCTCTAGTGACAAACAAGACAATTAAGAGCAATCCTTCTCTAAACATGCATTATCCTATGAGAAACCAAGTGTTTTTTTATCCTACCTAAAGTCCAATGCTGTTGTAGTAGTCTAGCCTCATCGATCTAGATGAGCTCCTCCTTCACTTCGAAACCTGCATATACTAACAATCAAACGATTACATAACACTTGAATATTCCATAAAACAAAACATATTCAACATATAGACCAAGGAGTATATGAAACAATTCATTAACAACAAATCATTGAGAAGAATGGACTTATTTGTATTAAGGAAACAAAAGAAACCATTACAACCTGAGCCTTGGTGTTGTGCAAGTTCCTCCCGGGGTCCAGCAAGAGTTTTCCTCTACTTTGACAAGCTCACCCACTTCCAAATGAAACAAGAAAGGATGGTAATCTCTCCTCACAAGCTTACAATGGAAGTCCTAATTCCAGTAGCATCTACCCTTTGGAATGTTCAGCTTTCAACCTCCCCTCCCTTGGCCCCATGCCTGTATTTATAGTGTTCTAGAGGAAGTTATTCAGTTCCAACATCAATGGGATACTCCCTCTTTTGGATGGGGTAGCTCCTCTCTTGATGGGATAAGTTCCTCTATCATAGGGATGCATGAACCATCTGGAGGCGCTCATACACGTCAAACACTCTTCTAGAAGGCTCTAGAAGTGACCACAAGTAACTTTTTAAAGATGAAACTCGCGCCTTTTTGACCTTTAGGGGTACGCACCCATTCCCTTGGCTTACAGAGCGTACAAGTACGTAGGTACATGAGCTTTGGGATGCGTACACGCAGGCAAGGTAGAGAGAACCTGCGTACCCAGAGATAAACATGTTTTTTAATGAATTTCTCTCTTTTTTTAAGTTTTACATGAAGAGCAGAGGTATAAGGCTTGACAAGGAGGATAATATGACTATTGATGGAGCCATATTAACTGCAGATAGTCATGGTGACAAATTTCAGTGTAACAGATTGCCCCCTAAAGTGCGAAGCCTGTAATAGATAAGGGTTTATATCATCTAGGAAGGGTGAAGTACTTTATCATTTCAAGGATTATCTCGTGGAGAGCCTGGTCAGAACCTGCAATTTTCAACACAAAATACATGTATAAGATTATATCATCGTTGAGGTAGGCATTCCCATACTCAAATCAAAACTTTAACTAATAGACTAACTATTCTGATACAGGAATGATTTCATAATACATCATGATCATAGACTCGTGTAAACACAGTATGGACGCAACCATCTGTTTATAATTGGTCTACAACATAATGAATACAAAACTCCTCGCAGCCTGGATGGTGGAAACTAGATCCAGGGTCTTCATCTCTACTTCCCGAATCGGTACGATTCTAGCCATTGGAATAAATGAGTCGATGTCGAACATGGTAGAAACCACTTGATTACCAGTCAATGATGTAAACTGTTAACAAGCGTGAGAGAGACCACCAGTAATGTCAATGGTTCTCAAAGTACCTAGCACAATCCATGAGAAGTGAATGAATGAGTCAGTGTCGAACATTTCATGGAATCCTTCGATCGCAAGTCAATGATGAAAACTGACGTCGAAGGCGAGAAA
>APFE030421832.1:295590-341069 GCA_000404065.3 Pinus taeda | reverse complement strand
ATATATATAACATCCCAAATGTACATAAGTGTATCCAAAATAATATACAAAAAATTGGGATTCAAATGCCCATAATCATATCTAGACTATCTATGACTTGGCTGAGGATGAGCAGCCAAGTATGCAACTACAGCCTTAGCCACACATGTAAGAGTCTAAACCCAGTCCCGTGTCATTCCAACCACACGACGCTACATGTCTATAGGGAGAACCTCTACCATTGCCATTGGTACTCGGTGAGTTAACGACACCAAGTTCTACTGAAGTGTGTATAGGACCTGCTCTGTATCAGCAATCGCCTCTTCAACATCTCAGCTGCGATGTCCATGTTGTGGGATACCATCTGGTCATACTGGCCCAATATCTAGAATATGATCATTAAATTAGTCACCTGAATCCCATCAAAAATAATTTTCAAGATCATTTTCATATTTGAAAAATCATAAAAGTAATAAAAAATCATAAAATTAAAAATATTTGTTACATATATCTCTCGATGTCGTGCCTGGTGGTAATGCTAGATTAGGATCTCCCTAGAAGTCTAAGCTGGCATAGGGGTAATCATCCACTGTGATGATTTATTTCTCCCACCAAGAAAAGAAATCATCGTCAAAAGATGTCTGCGGTATGTCCCCACCTCCTAGTCATTTCATTAGATCAGCCCACCTGCCCATCCATGGATCTCACGGGCTACTGATCGAAACTGGTACTCTAGGGCATAGCGTAGGGACCTTCTCAAAAAATAAGGAGCAAAAAATGGTACCACACCCAGGGTTTTTGGTCTGGCCTTTTTTGATAGATGATACTTGGGTCTTCAAGTTGGTGAGAAGAGGTGTACACCAATCAAATATTGTGGTGAGACAGTCTACCGCCAAGCTCATGGCAAGCCATGAAGCCTGGTGTGAGGAAGCTAATCCATTCACTTAGGCTATAGTGAATAGGATGATCCTCAATGACAAACTCTCTACGTGCTTGATTGGAATTTGGCTTCCAATCTTTTCTGGATGGCCTAGGCAATATATATGCACATAGTCCTCGATAGAAAGGCTACCTCATGATTGGCCTGTAGAATGTACTACCTCTCCCCTCTGGGAAAGGCCTGTCATAAAATAGATATCCTCAATCTCTATCCTCAATGGCATTTGATCAATGATGAATGATCTATCCTCGATGTTCCAATAGTGAATGAGCATTTTGAGCAAGTGAGTATTTGCCTTCATATTTGACATTTTGAAAATTTTTAGCAAACCACATCCTCCTAAGGCATCCAAGACCTATTGATCGTTCATAACCTCATCATCAAAAATGGCATGCTACCTTTCCCTCCAGGTAATTGTCATCCTGAGAAAAAAAAACAAGTTTGGACCGTTAGTTTTTTGTTTTGAAATTAAAATGACATATACACGGGTCTCTTTTATACACAGTCGCATCTAGGATCTGCGTATATGTAGGTTCCATATATCCAACTCGCGTATACGCCACGACAAAATTTTTGACATAAATTTAATGATGAAACTTTAATTAAAATTATTAAAACAATCACAAATTGATGAAAGACAAGTTTGGGGGTTACCTGGTGATTTTGGGAAGATTTGAACGGTCGGATTTGGCAAAAGGCAAGCTTGCTCCCTTTTCTCCACTCCTTATGCTCTCAACTCAAACAATAACAATGGTGAGTCAAAAAACTATTTTATAAGCTTTGAAAATATCAAATTTTTTCAAAACTTGATTTTGTTTTGTCTCATGTAACTTTTAACTTGGGATCTTGGAGTGTCGAGAATGGATTGTTTTTCAGGACATTTTGGACACTTTTTGGATAGTTTCGAGTCGGTTCCATGACTACTGACCCGTCATGGTAGGTATCATTTTCTCACTGGAATATAGGTTAGGGAAGTCATTTTTCCATTGCATTTTGCATACTAGCCTCCATTTTTCGATAAACTTGCCATAGGGTTGATCCCATTGTGTTATGGTTCGTAAACCATCTTCACTCACCAATTTTTTAAATCATGGCATGATAGTAGAGCCATCCTTTTCATGGGCATCGTAGTTAGCACCTCAGTGACATTGGTTACCCATGTTGCTTTATTGAGTAGGCTCAAGAGTCCTCTGTAGTCCTGCCATGACTTATGCATTGAAGACTCATTCCTCTTTTCTTCTTCGCTTCATTCTGGCCTTATACCCTAGAGGCTCCTTTGTGTTGAGTTGTATTACTGCATTGGATTTTGACCATTTGCACCTTTTGGCCTCAAGTCGGCTTCACTTGGACTCGTGTTTAAGCCACTTTTTAACCATGTCTTATGCAAAAATCGAACTTGCAATCCCTTAACTTCTGCGACTTGACACACTATGATCCATGGAAGGAACATACCTTTGAGTGTCTTTGACCAGTTTTCACCTCCTTGCATTGAGCATAGGATTGTTCCAATCCCAGGAACTAGATCATCTGCTTCACTGACACTCATTCTTTCCACTATACTATAGCATTCTTTTATTCTTTTTCCAGCTTAAAGAAAAAGACAAAAAAATTATATATTCCAAAAAAGAGCGAGAACGGGACAATATTTCCTTTTATTGTTGGCAGTTAGGGTCAGTCGTGTTGCCCTTGAATAAAACACTCAAAATAAAGTCTCTCCTCCAATTGGGTGGGATTTAGTTTGAGTTAGGTACACCTTAACCTTGTTACTGAGTCAGTTCCCCTCCAATCGGTTATCTCTTCCAATCATATGGAAAGTTCGTTCGTGCCTCCTGCATGAAAAACTTATACAGAGTCATCATACGCTGCCACATGGTCATCATTGAGTCGTGCTTTTTTTCAAGGGATGTTAGCCTGATTCGGTCTCTCTGTAGTGTCTCTTGACTCATTTTTCAGTCAGCCATCCCTGGTTGTCAGTGTCTTGTCTATCATCACATCAGTTATATTGGTCTTTTACCCATGCCGGTTTGAGAAGGTCTCCATTGACTTCTTTCTAGCAGGTCTTGTCCTTATTAACGACGACATGTTGCTCTAAGGACAGGCCTAGAGGCACATCCTGGCCCTATTTGCATTATTGATAGGTCACCTTGTGCTCAGCATTAATGAGTATCATGGGTCTTTGACTGAGTGGTTTCCCTTGTGTTTGACATCAGTTTACATTATCACACATTGGGATTCATGCACTACCTTGGTTTCCATTTGACCCTATTGGTGGATACCTCACCTCTGTGTCAGCTTTCATTATTGGTTGGTTCAGAGGGTTTCTGTCATGCGCTAGCCACATCTTATGTATGCCATAAATGTGCTTTGATCGGGTTACTACATCTTTTTCATCTGATTCCTTCCACATTATTGGCCTACGGGTTACATTCACACTAGATTGATGAAGGATGCCTTAATGCCTTCCTTCTAGCAGATCTTTCCCCATTGACTACGACTCATTGCTCTGGGGCAAAGGTCTAGAGTCCATTTGGCAGTACCTTGGGGTTTGCAGTCATTAGTGGAAGATCCTTTTCTATCGACAGTGGGAAATCATAACTGTCTCCTGATCGATAGATTCTTCCAAGTGTTCGACTTTAGATCATTTATTCACACTTGTTAGATTGTACTGGGGTACCTTGACTCTCATCATCATCATCGGTAAGTAGTCTCGCATTTGTTAACGGTATACATCAATGGCTGATAATCAAACAATTTCTCACATGGTCGACATCAGCTCATTCATTCCCATTCTGTATAAATGTACCATAGTGTTCAGTGAAGACCTCAAGTTGCATCAGCATTCATTAGTTCACTTGACAGTTGCTCCTGTTGCTACTAGTTGATACCATTCCACCTTATATGTTGTGGTCATTCATGGTGACATTTTATATGCTGGCACCAGAGTTTACAGTGTAGTAACATCTTATTCCATCATGTTCATTTGGTACTATTGGGATCAGTCTTTAATATCAGTGATCAGCTTCATCCTTCAACACCATTGACATTCTTATATTTGATATTCAGTCATGTACTTGTTCGATCATGATAAGATGATCCATTATGTATTTCCAATCTTCTATACTTGTATACTTAGTGGATCCGCTTGTACTTGATATGTATACATGCTTTACTTTCTCTGAGCATGGGTATGCCCGCCTCAGACAATGTTTCTTTTTGATCTCCTTTTGTGGCTTGGCAAGCTAAAATCTGGTGAAGTTCTTCTTAGTTTTTGACAGGTTTCCTTTCCATGTACTTAATACATTTCAGCCGTCATGTACCCCTTCTGAACTCATATATTAGGGGGTATCTGTTATAGCTCAAAATCTCACCCTTGATATTTGTGATGCTACATTTATGGCATAGGGCACCTCTCCTTCCGAACTTGGTCCAAATACTTAAAAAATAGTGTTTTACTCCCTATACGCGACATTGCCTTGAGCTAAATGCGTGTGTACGTGGGTCAGTGTATACCTAACTTGTGTATATGTCTTAAAACACTTTAAAAAATTAAATATCCTTAATTTCGGGTAGAGATCATAGATTTTACCTGTTGATTACCTATTAGTTCCCGTGACCAAACTGTTCCCAACGAATTCCCAACTAAGAAACTAATTTGGGAGAAGTATAAAAAGGCTTCAATGGGAAGGCCTTAAGGACGAGAGAAGAGAGAGAATTACTCTGCTGAGATTATCCCTGATTAGGTTTGAAGATCCTTGTGCTTCCATCACTTCCCCCACTATAGGAAACTCTCATTTCCTTGAGTTATGATGTCATTTCATTAGTTGAGATATATTTGTGTGAGTCATGGTAGGAGTCTTTTGAAGACTTGGAATTCGATGGATCTGGAGAATTGTTCTGCTTGGAGCCAGCAAGAGGAAGATTCAAGTGATATCATTCCTTGCTTTTTTTTAGTTATCTGCAATAAAGAAACATTTGTCTTGTTCCTGAAATCAATCTTCTTTATGCATATGATGTTATTGTTCTGGTTTACATATGAATAATTGCTTCAATTGTATAACTAACCATCTTTCAATATGTTATGAAGTTGATTTCTATATGATACTTGGTCCATATATTTCCATGCTTCTTTGAATTGTCTATTTTGCAGGTTCAAGGATCAAGAGGAACTCCAAGAGAGTTTGGACCCTAGCTGGATCTACCTGAACGAGGGACCCCCAGGTGCACCTCTCTTCTTGTAGTTTGCTTGTTTAAGTATCATGGCTGTGTGGAATGCTTGTTTTTTACTATAGATAACCCACACTCTGCTAGGGTGTTGACCCAAAACCCTATGGGGCTTTTTCTCTCAACATCCTCTTATTGGCTACTCCCTGCACTCAAACATAGATATGTAGTTTTTTAGGATTTGGTGGATATTATCGTAGATTTATAAAGAAAATTTCGCAAATTGTTGCACCTTTATATACCTTGACAGGAAATGTTCATGTAATATGGACTGATAAATGTGACACGTATTTCACAAATCTAAAATGGTTAGTATCGACAGCACCAATATTACGAGACCTGAATTGGGATATACCTTTCTAGATTTCATCAGATGCATCAGATACAGCCATTGGAGTTATTCTTGGCCAAGAATAAGACAAGAAACCTTACTCTATATATTACATCACAAAAAACCTTACTCCCACTCAGTTGAATTATACAGTAACAGAAAAGGAGTTTCTAGTTGTTATTAACGCTATAAACAAATTTAGACACTATATAACTGGATATCCTTTATTTTTGTATATTGATCACTCTGCCATTAAATATTTAGACAACAAACCAATTACAAATGGAAGAGTGACTTGTTGGTTACTACTTTTGCAGGAATTTGACATAACTATAAGGGCTCAACCAAGGAAGGAGAACCTTGTGGCAGACTTCCTCTCCCAAGTGCCAAGAAAAAATGATATAGTGGCAGTAGATGATTAGTTCCCAAATGAACACTTGTTTGTTGTGGCCGTAAAAATGCCATGGTATGGAGATGTAACAAATTACGTAGCAATGGGAAAATTTCCCAAACATTTGACACCCAGAGAAAGGAAATTAATTGTTCATCGTAGCACTCGTTTCTCCTGGATTGGAGGATACCTTTTCCACATGGGATCTGATATGAACATCCGCAAGTGCATTAAGGAGGACGAAATTTATGATATCCTAAAAGCCTTCCATGATGGACCTTGCAGTGGACACTTTGTAGACCATAGAACTAGACATAAAATTCTACAGATGGGATACTACTAGCCCACTATTTTTAAAGATGCTAAGAAATGTGTCTATGCATGTGATAGTTTCCAAAGGATGGGCCACCATGGAAAATCTGATGAAATTCCCCTGCATCCACAGCTAGTGATAGAACGCTTTAAGCATTGGGCCTTACATTTCATTGGGTCATTCAAACTACCATCCAACCAAAAATCGTATATATTGGTTGCAACAAATTACGTAACTAAGTGGGTGGAAATAGTAGCATTGCCAAGAGCAACAAAGGAAACTGTTATTAATTTTCTTTTCGAAATTTTTGTGCGGTATGGCTTACCCAGAGAAGTAATTACTGATGGGGACCAAAATTCATTGGTCACAAGATTCCTACTACCTTGAGAAATCATCATATCACACACAGAATTACTTCTCCATATCACCCGCGGGTGAATGGGCAGGTGGAGAGTACTAGTAAAGTTATAGAAGCTATTCTAAAAAAGATAGTTTCATCACATCAACAAGACTGGACTTCTTGACTGCCAGAGGCCTTGTGGGCGTATCACACAACTTGGAGAAACACTGCTGGATACTCCCCGTATCAACTGGTATTTGGTAAAGAACCTATTTTTCCCATAGAATTTGAAATACAAACACTAAGGACAGCCCAAGAAATGGGACTGGATTTAACCAAAGCCCAGGTTAACAAATTAAAGCAGATGAATTAATTAGATGAATCTCGGTTATTGGCTCTACAGCATACGAAAATTATTCAATAGTAAAGAGCCAAATGGCATGATGCCCTGATTAAGAAAAAGACATTTCATGAGGGCGATTGGGCACTCCTTTATAATTCCAGGTTTCACAACTTCCCTGGCAAACTGCAGACTAGGTGGTTAGGCCCCTATGAAATAAAGCAAGTACATGACAATGGCACTCTTACGCTAACCACCATTGATGGGTCTCATTCTTCTTTTAAAGCGAATGGACATCGAGTGCGCCTCTACAGAAAACCACTTACAAGAGAATCTTTCTACCAGCAGATACGTGAGGACCCCACCATGCAAGTTTTAGCTGCAAAAGGCAATCCTTCGGCAACTGCATCTTTATAAAATTTATTTCTTCTCTATTAAATATGTAAATATGATTGTTGATTTTATTTTATTTCCTTTTTATTTTTCTCTGCTTGTTTTTTTGTTCAGTTAATTGAACATCTGTTGTTCAATCTATTGAATAGTCGTTGTTCAATCCAATTGAACAACACTTTCTTTTTTTTGCGTAATTTTTTTGTTCAGTTAATTGAACAACTATTGTTCAAGCTATTGGACATCTTCTATTCAATCCAATTGAATATCACTTTATTTTCTGCATGATTTTGTTGTTCAGTTAATTCAACAGTTGTTGTTCAATCTACTGAACGACCGTTGTTCAATCCAATTGAACAACATTTTTTGGCGTTGTTTTGCTATTCAGTTAATTGAACATTTGTTGTTCAATCTATTGAACAACCACTGTTCAATCCAATTGAACAACACGTTATTTTTTTTGCATTGTTTTGTTGTTTAATTAATTGAATAGTTGTCATTCAACCTATTGAATAGCCAATGTTCAATCCAATTGAATGACACTTTCTTTTTGGCGTAATTTTGTTGTTCAATTAATTTAACAGTTGTTGTTCAATCTATTGAACATTTGTTGTTCAATCCAATTGAGCAACACTTTTTTTGGTGTGTTTTTTTGTTCATTCAATTGAACAATTGTTGTTCAAACAACTGAACAACACTTTTACATCCCCAGTGCATGCTTTGTTGTCCCTTTGATTGAATAGTGGTCGTTCATTCAAATGAACAACTACTGTTCAATCCCAATTGAATAACACTTTTTCTCTTTGCGGTTATTGTTGTTCAAACATTTGAACAACACTTTTTGCGTATATTTGCTGTTCAATTCCAATTGAACAGCAACATTTTTCTTTTGTGTGATTTCTCTTCGGTTGTTTGAATGATTGATGTTCACTCAAATGCCCAGCCCCATTTTTCTTTTTTTTCTCCTTTTGTTTTCTTTTCATGGCATGAAGTACACTACTTTTATGAGGACAAGAATTTATGGATTCTATTGAAGGAATTTAATACCATTAATGTTATGATCTTTAACAAGACATCTTCTTGATGATATATTCTTTTCAAGAGATGTACACAGTTATTTATATATTGCTTTGTTGCATAGCTTTTTGTTGTACTTGATACTCATTGGTCATCTTAATACTATGTTGTTTCCACCCTTTCTGATTATAATATTATCTGTCTTTAATAAATAAGACTATGGGTATATTTTTTGTTTATTATTTCACATGTTAAACTTTTTCCACCATCCCTGCTCTTAAGGATTATTGAGCCTCCCTCTATTTATCATAAAAATGTGTAATAACAACAAAATTTTGTTTTCAGATGGAGGATAGGGGGTCTCATTAAGATCCAACCTACCATGTTCATAAGGTTGTAGAAAAGTGGCATTCCCATTATGGCCACCACACTAGGGTTATGATCCATTGGATAGCCAGAATATCCTTGGAATAGGAGGTCTCATCCCGATCTGACCTGATCACTTTTTGCTGCATCCCAGTGAATGGCAGTGTGGTCATCTGGTTACCATGCTAGCACATTGATCTATTCTGTAGAACAGCACTGTAACTCTCCATTTATAAAGTGAGGATCCTGGATCATATGGGTTAAAAATCAACCCTATCGAGGCTATGGATGCCTGCTGGCAACAGAGGCTCTACTTATGGTATTGAAGTTATATCTTATCATCAATTATTACTATAATACCATCTTCTTATTCTTTCTTTTTATTAGAGAATTTATTTCCTTAATTTTTCCCCATTTTGAACCTTTACGCATGAGATATTGTTTTCCAATCAATCACATCATTCTCAGATAGAATACCGTTAGCAAAGCATATTTTGGGTACATTGTTGTCCTTTTCTTTCTCGCATAACTTATCATCAATCCAAGCACCCTATAATTTATTCATAACTATCTTTACACACTCTGCTCTCATTATAACCATACCTCTCACAATCCTATCATTTATGTGTACTTTGTTTCATCTAATGTTGTACTGTTCTTCCCCTGGCCTTGCTGTTAGAACAACCCTTTCCTTGTCTACTCATTCATAGGTAACCTCTATTTTTAAGGAGGGGAAGGATTCGAATTACACCTTTGCATGCGTTGTATTTATTCTGCTTACTAGACTTGATATGCTGCTATGATATCCCATGGTCAAATGGCATGTGGTAGTATGATAGTCCTAGAGTTAATATCATTAATTATCATGGAAATTCTTCTTGACATTATGGAATTTAGTTGTTATGTCTACTTGTTGTTCTATTTTACCAAAGATTCTCTGTTGCATTTTTTTGTTGTGTTAATATTTGAAAATTGTAGAGTGAATATTGGAAGAATTTGAGCATTATGGGTGGAAAATCGGTTCGCCTAGAAAACTTGGTGTTGCAAATTTCTGACAAAGCCAAGGAAATTATGGTGCACCGGGATGGATTTCATATTTCACTAGGCTTCAGGACCCTAGCAGTGAAATCACTCTTGAATTTTTACAGCACTTACAGAATGGGCAGTCCATAGTAAAAGGTGTAAGAATAACAGTGTCGAAAGTTGTGATAGCTGAGGTTTCTGGGTTGTTGGTAGAAGGAGCAGCATGGCTGGAAAAGCATGTAATGTTGCATGATGCAGTGGAGATTTCAAAGACGCAGTTGAAGAGCTAACCCAAAAATGCAAGGGCATTCAACCAGTCCCCTCTGGGAGAACCATGGTGTGAATTGGCAAGTATCGTCCAATAGTACATTACCTGTGATGGTCTATGGGATGTGGTAAAACCACGACAACTTAAACTTTTAGCCGTTTTAAAGAAAATCTTACTGTCAATTTTTCATTTTTCTTAAATTCATTGTTGCATGATATAGCTGATAGAGTAATATAGGCTAAACATCCTCATACTGTAGTCAATCACCATGGGTTGATCATACTAATTGTTAGTCAGAGCCTTTCTCAACAAGATTTAACTTGGGATAGTTTTATAGCTCCACCAGAGATTAGGCCAGACCCTGTAGTCCAAAATTCTGTAACCTTGGAAATTGAACAGTAGAACCCTGTTCCGAAGAGGAAAATAACTGCTCGTACAGTAATAGGACCTACAAAGTGCAAATGTTCTACGAAGTTCAATCCATTTTAGAGGATTTTTGTAGATCCTTAGGGTAGGGCCAAGTGCCTGGCAGAGACATCTAGTCCAAATGTTGTACATGAATTTGAACCTGAACAGGAGGAAGAACATAATTCTGAACCAGAATAGGAGGAAGAACATGATTCTGACCCAGAACAAGGGAATCACAATACTTTTCTCAAGATGATGGTGAACCAAAAAATGAAGCAGGGCCTTCTTAAACACCACCTATGAGCCCTCGAGATGATTTCTTGTAGGAATTTGACAAAAGGATGGCCCAGGTTCTTGCAAATTTGAATGAATATATAGAACCTGAAGGATTACTCAACTAGAGCCTGAACAAGTCTCAATCCACAAAAGATTCTAGCCACATGGAAATTTTGCCTTCCCTAGAAGTTGCAGACCGAGCCGAGGAAGTGGACACATAAATAATTCATGAATCTAATAACCAGTCAGGTGACATGATTATAGTGGAACATAGCCAAGATGAGAACCAAGATCCCTCAGATACAAGGGTATTGATAAACATGTTCCTATAGAGGATGCTTCTCAGAAGAATCAAGTGGCTAAAATAAAGTTAAGAAAGTTGAAGAAGAAATATCGGAAGCTTCAGAAGATGGTTAAGCGGTTGCGTTGGAAATTAGAAGAAGCTGCAAATGGGGAAGCTCTAAGCATTATTCCTGAGTTGATCATTGTGGCCACATAGATAGAAGTATGTGAAGGTAAGGAAATAGGAACCAAGACTGAATCTATTTATACTCAAACGACAGCCACACAAACAAGTTTTCATATAGATTTGATAGATATGGCTATTCAGACAGAGGATTTATCCTTTCACAACAAAAGCACCTAGAAAAAAGAAATATTCAATGACACTCCATCAAGCAGTGATCCTATTATTCTAGAGTTACAGGAGGAGATGATATAGGCCCAGCTTGCTTTAGCACAATGTAAGAAGGAAACAGTTCCTCTGCAAAATTATCAGGAGCTGCAGAAGCAATTCAATGATTTGACCATAACTAAGGATGAAACTTTTGCTAAGTCAAGGTAGGGGGAAGAAAAGCTGAGGAAAGTAAAATCCAAGCTAGATAAGATCGTGGGTCAGATTGATGCTATTTTCTCTTTATATTCTGATGTCTTATATTGCAGATCTCCTACTACAAAATATGCTCTATTTTTGTTGGAAAGATATTTACTGTTGAAGATTAAAGATGTTAAGGCTGACAAATCAGTTGAATTGAAGACAACCGAAGAATTCATAAAATGTTGTAAGGAGCATGGGATAAAAGTCAAACGTCTTCTCTATGAACTTTATTTGCATAATTTTTTACTAGACAGGGAAGTGGATAACAATCCTAGCCCTTTTGTTGGGGACATCCAATTCCAGGCCTTCATTTCCTTTGTAGTGAACCAACTTAAGTGGTCCAAGGCTTATAACACCTTTCAAAGGAAAGAACATGGACTGGATTTTTCAGGAAGGGGTGAGCATAATCAACCCTTGCATCTTTTTGTTAGACACAAGAGGTTCATGAAACAAGAGGGAGTAATTAAGAATCTGGGGCCTATACATAAAGAAATTGTGCAAGTAGGAAGGGCGTATTTCTTATCCATATAGTAAAGGTCCTTACTTGCATCCAAACAGAGATGGATAGTCTCCACCAATAGTGTCAAGAACAAAGAACCATTTGGCTACAGGAATTTTAAAGTTGCCGCAGGCCGTTTTGTCACATACAGTATTATTATCTTGAGGGAAGGACCACATTGGCTAGGATGTCGATTTAGGAGCCCTCTTATTTAGTACCCTCGTGAAGGATATTGTTCTGATTACATGCTTCTTGATGGTCATGAAGGGATAGCCTTTGCAAATTTAATACAAAAGAATGGTTTTAGATTGTATAAGGAAAAATTATTTCCTGCTTACTCTTTAACTGCATTACATAATAACTACTTATTTTCATGAGGACATGAAACAAGGTAAGCAGGGGAGTATGTTGGGTCGTGAAATAGGTATAAACTTACCCTTGATTACATTGTATTTTTCCTCCTTTTTATGCATTTGTGCCATGATGTAATACGGTTTTGATAGAATTTCGATTGAAAGTGAACAAAACCGCTTTTGATATGATTTGACTGTCAAAACTAACTTTTGTTGCTTTTTGTGTAGAGATTAGAGAATGGGACAATTACTGTTCAATCTATTAAACAACAAAGGCTAAACAAGGAGAAAAGAGTGTGTCTTGGGCGGTCAAGTTGAGAAGTGAATCAAAAGGTTCAATGTAGGATAGAAGATTGTTATGATAATAGAAATTGGTCGTGATTCCTCAAGATCTCCTGATCTTGAGGAATCGCAGTTATCTCTTTTCCTCTTTGACTATAAGAGGGGCAAAACGAATAGAATAGAGCAAATTTTTCTTTTTTAATTCGGCTGTAATTTTCAAAGAAAGAGCGTTATTCTGAAGAACACATTGTTACTGTAATGACATTCAGAGTTAATGAGTAATATATAATTCATGTTTCTATTTGCTCGTGATATTCTGAGTAACTAGGCAGTAATCATTGGCGGCTTGGGCCCAATCATTGGTGGATATCACTACTTTCCCCTGTGTTATATTTTTACCTTTTACTGCAAGTCTAATTACTTTGTTTGATAGTTTTACGATTGATCTATTTGATATATAAATCACCGTTGTTGAGTTTGTGCATTCCATGCATCATTTCTTAGCTTTGTTGATTGGTTCCATTTATTGGTGTCGTAGATTGATTCAATTATTAGATAAGAGTTATTTCTTGTTAATTGAGAGCCAAAGTATTATTGGTTAGATCAGGTGTATTACTGTTATGTAGAAGTTTATATTCAACTAAAAGAGCCCTGTTACTGCTACAGTTCACTCGGTTGATGCACCTATGGTTTGTAATTGCAATTAGAGCTTTTTGATTAAGATTGAGTTTTGATGCTTGAATAGTTTAATTTCTTTGAAGTTACAAGTTTGGTAGTTTATGGTTTGATCCGTTTACTCTTGTATTGAAATCAATAAGTTATCTTAAAGCATTCTCTATAGATCCAATGATTTCCGTCACCTGCACATATTTTGTACACTCTTGAAACCAAAATACTTACCCAGGTCAATAATTAATGTGAGGGATTTAGGAGTTCTAAAGGACATCTTATATGTGCCCAACAAACAGCACAAAGACAAATAAGTTAACAAGAAAGTGGTGTGAGTTCCATAAGATCCCCACTCACAACACGAGTGTCGAGCGAAGCAGTCACTGGTGGTCGATATGAAGGATTTAGAGTCAGATGCGTGTTCCCACTCTGAGTCAAAACCCAATAAGGGGAATGAAAAAGGGAAGCATATTATTGATGCTGAGCCAAGCAACATTACTTCCACCACCAAGATCTAAAATATTGAGCTAAAATATCCAGAGGAGGAGGAGTGTCTCTTCCACTCACAGATGTGGGTGAAGGGATGACCACTGCAATTCATTATCGACAATGGGAGCCAAAAGAACCTCATCTCAATAGAGGTCATGAAGAAGTTGGGCCTACCGACCACAACACACCCACATTCGTACACAATCAGGTGGCTTCACCAAGGATGATATCTCCACGTTGGTCAGCAATATTGCCTTCCCTAAAACATCAATCCCTTCATGTGTGAGGTATTGTGTGATTTTTCTCCTCTTGAAGTTTGTGATGTATTATTACACCAAAGATACTTGTGGAAGCGTCATGTTCTCTGTGAGTCAAGGCCTCACACTATTATTATTTCTTTGGGTAATAAGTTATACATGATACTAGAGGTAGCCCCAACTACTGCCATCTCTTTGATATATGTTAAGCAATACAGTAAGATCACCTCCTAGATCGGGGAATTTGTTTTCATTTTTATTCGCTCTCAATGTAAGGGGAAGATCATGGCCACATCCATGGCCTCGAGGAAGGGTTCCTCCATGCATTAGAAGTATGTGGATAAGGTCATGGAAGAATACAGGGATATATTTTCCTCACCCATAGGGGTACCCTTGCATTAGTAATTGAAGCATTCGATCAATCTAACTCTTGGAGAATCTCTACCCAATGGACCGATATATCATTGCTCCATTCTAGAAAATGAAGAGGTCAAACGGAAAATCGAGGAGTTTATGCAAAAAGGGCACATCCAACCAAGTTCCTTGCCTTTTGGAAGCCTAATTGTGCTTGTACGGAAGAAGAATGGGACATGGAGGCTATGCATTAATTATAGGGCACTAAACAAAATCATTGTCAGGAAAAGGCATCCAATCCCAAGGATTGATGACCTTCTGGACCAACTCAAGGGGGCCAATTATTTCAGCAAGATCAATCTGAGTTTTGTCTATCACCAGGTTCAAATAAAGCCCATAGATGTATGGAAGACCACCTTCAAATCCAAGGAATGCCTTTTTGAATGGTTGGTTATGCCCTTTGGGTTGAAACATTCCCCTGCTACTTTTATGAGGCTAATGGATGACATCGTGGCCCTTCACCAACTCATTCATGGTTTTTTATCTAAACGACATCTTTGTCTTCAACAAGAGTTGAGAACAACACTTGCAATAGATTTGACAGGTCCTTCAAACCCTACGGTAGCACAAACTATGTGCCAACTTGGATAAATGCACCTTTGGCATGAGACAAGTCCAATATCTCTATTACATTATAGATGAGCCAGGTGTGCATGTGGATTTGACTAAGATCCAAGTCATTCAGGATTAGTTACCCCAACCACTCTAACAAAGCTTTTCAGTCTTTTGGGCCTTACAAATTTTTATCAGAGGCTCATGTTTGGATTCTCCCATATCACTTGGTCTTTGAGTCAAATTACCAAGGGTAGAGATAAAGTAATATTTTCTTGGTCCGAGTCCCAATAGAAGGCATTTGTTGAGTTGAAGCATTTCATCTTCTCTACACCATACTCACATGTCTAGACCTGCAGCATCCATTTGAAGTTGAGACACACGCCTCCAACTATGTTATTGGTGAAGTCCTCACATAGCATGGTCATCCAGTGATCTATCATAGTGAGACACTTTCCGATACAATTTAGAAGTATGCCACCTATGATAAAGAGATGTATTCCATCGTGCATGCTTGCTGACAATGGAAGCATTACATTTTGGGGAAGGATATAATCATCCACACCAATCACTAACCTATTCAGTTTATATAGACACAAGGGGAGTTACAAAATGATCACCATTAGAAGTTGTCTACATATTTGCAAAAATTCCACTTGAACATTAAATACAAAAAGGGCAACACCAATCATGTTGCAGACTCCCCCAGTCGACCCCTAATTGAAGAACTGACTATTTTTCTCAACTCTTGTGGCCACGACACCTCTGGATGGCTAAAACTATACAAAATGATCTAGAGTTCACCACCACATACCAGATGCCACTGGATGGCAAACAAGTTCCCGATTTCAACCTCAAGGATGCATTATTATCCTACTTGAGCCACCTTTTTGTTCCTTTGGGTGAGCATTCCAAGATGATTTGGGAGGCGCACTACAGACAGGTTGCAAGACACTTTCGTGTGCAGAAAATTGTGGTCATACTAGAAAAGTAATTGTATTGGCCAAAACTCTAACATGATGTTGGGAAATATATCAAATCCTACATTGCCTGTGCCATCACCAAGCCAAACATCAAGAAGCAAGGCCTTTACACTCCTCTTCCTACTCCTAGCCAGCCTTGGGAATCATCTCCATGGAATATCTATCTGGCCTCCCTTCTACCAAGCATGGTAATGACTGTATATTTGTTGTTGTGGACAAATTTTCTAGGATAGCTATATTGGCGGCTTATAGAAAGAGTATCACAGCAGAGGACACTGCCAAACTCTTATTTAAATGAGTGTTGGTACATTTTGGAACCCCGCAAACCATTATATTAGATTGGGATATCAGGTTCCTGAGCACATTCTAGTCAAGTATCTAGACACAGTTAGATACCAAGCTCACCAAGTTGACTGCATTCCATCCCTAGACTGATGGCCAGACAGAGGTCATTAACTAGATGATAGTGCACATAGTTTGCATGTACAAATCCAAGCATCCACAAACTTGGGAAGAGAGACTTCCCTATATGTAGCACATTTATAATAGATATCTCCATAGCTTGATTGGTCACAGTCTATTTCAAGTGGGTCTAGGATTTCAACCATTTGGTCTGATTGATATTGCCATGCCTCATGAGACTACATATACAAAATACACACATGTAATGTTTAAGGTTGATAAAGCAACCGTATTTATTGAGCACATCCAGCACATCTACCGGTAGGCTCACAACATCTTGGATAAATCCAATACCAAGTACAAGAAACAACATGATCAACATCGAGTGCCACACAAGTTTTAGGTGGTTGACAAATTTTAGTTGCATTTGTAGAAATAATGGGTTACCAAAGCCCATTGGAAGCTTATACCACTACAATATGAACCTTACTTCATTACCAAGTTTGTGGGAGACTATTATTTTGGACTCATTTTCATTCCCTCATTCCTTGGCCTTCACCCAATGTTCAATGTGGACCGCCTTCAACCATAATTTCCACCATTACTAGACACATCAAACATTGCAGAACAACTCACACCAACAGAGCTAAACCCAAACATCATGGAATAGGCCACAATTGATTGGATCATGGACACACATATCAAGAACACTCACCAATAGAAGATCCAAATGTATCGGGTTGTCAAATATGGCCAACTCCTACGCCAAGGCAAGTAGCTCACTACAGACCAAGTTTAGCAGAAGTTTCCCCATCTCATGGAGGCACTCAACACAATGGGGTCCATTAATTCCTAAGGGGGAAGGAATGATCTAGGTGGATATTGGTGGCCACCCACTGATTCCCCTTGGACTCCCACCATTGTACCATTATTTATTTCAGTTTCCGTAATTGAAGCGCAATTTACTATTTTTGGCAATTTCTTTTCGGTCCTAAAATTCTGGAGCCGTTTTGAGGCCTTAAACGATGTTATTTTGGAAAATGGGAAAACTTGAGTATTTCGCTAAAATTTATAGTCTAAAGTTAAATTCCTTAGATAGATATTTCTAACGAGGTATCATGCATGTCAAACATAAATCGTATGCCAAAGTTATGACCCCGGGAAGTTGATGTACCAATTTACCCCAACGGGGCCCATAGTTTTGGCGCTTCATCTCCTAGGGTTAGGTTTTTGGATGTTTAGGGTTCTCCATTATTTCTCAATTATAAAAATAGCATTGAGCCTTATTTTAACATAGTTGAGAGGCATGTATCCACCACTGAGATAAGATATCATCACCCAAGCTAGTTTATTTCCATTCTGTATGCAAGCATATTTCAGTTCTTTGATATTAATGAAATGAAGTTTTATTTCTACTGCGTCTCATTGTTTATGTTTGTATATATATTCTATTGCATTCATGTATAATTCTGAATCGTGGAATCCCTATTATCTGTACCAAATATTCTCAATATTCTCCACAATAAACACATTAGGCGCACAAGATATGTTAGTCATCTCTAACCTTCCTACGAACTTATTAAAGCTTAGAAATACATTATTAAGTGTAGAAGGAGAGGTTTAATGTTCCTAGGAAAGGTCATATGGCCCTTATGTTTTATCTAATTGGGAGGTCCATCACAAGTGTGAAGAGGATTCCTTTTCCAATTGCTTGGCTTGACCATATTGTTTAACATATGTTTTAAGATTCTTTCTCAACGACTGTTCTTTGCTACTAATGAATTTTTCCTTCTTTAATCAATGTCTAGTTCAATTACGTTTCCTTATAAAACTAAGTCTAGAACCCTCCACCAAGGCCTTGGAACTTAGACTAAAATATGTGTTTTTATAAATAAAACATCTATTTCCTTTTATATTAGTGTGCTTTTGATGTTTATTGTTTATTGTTTATTCAAGGTATAGAATGAACTTCGATGGTGTTCTTGAATCTTCGAATTTGATGTATTTATTAAGAACATAAATAAATAAATAAATGATTTTTCCTTTTTCCTTTCAAGAAACACTACACAAATTGAGAGAGAGAAAGAGGTTACTCTTCTCATATTTTTCAAATAATATTGTAACAATCTCATTTACATAAAACTACCAAAACATGTCCAAAGGGGTTGGATCAAATGGTGGAAAGCAAGGAGATTTTTACCATTGGGTAAGGTTAAATTCCCGTGGGGACTTTTGGTGTCAGTATCTGCATACTTCCAACAGGGACCAAATCTGCTCTTTGCATTTTCATTTTAGGTGTCTCATACTAAATGTTTTGGATCATTCCGCTAGGTCATGTCAAAATGGTCCACTAATGGTTGTCTTCTTCTTAGATAATCAAATTTTCCCTCATGAGGTACATTTTTTGACCCATTTCAATGTTGTATTCAGTTATGGTTTCAGTTATGTTTTTGTTTTAGAGTCAAAGCAGTTGTCTTTCATTAGGTCTTAGGGTTCATTTCCAAGGTCCTTCCATCAGGTCTCAGGGTCCATTTCAAAGGTCAAAATCATAGTTTCAAGTGTAAATAAAGGGCAGCAAAGGTATGAGAATGACCAATAAGCAAAGCGTGATTGCTAATAAGTCATGGTTATTGTACAAATATCTTATTTCACTAATGTAATTTTCATCTCAAAAACATGTTTTTGAGATGAAAACAAAGCATTTTAGTTGATTTATAATTTTCTTCATGTAATTCAAGTCATTTCATGTAATAAGTGTTCCCAGCTACCCCAAGCATTTCTCCTTGCTGCAAGAAAATGAAACCATTGAAGAAATCAGTTCAATCAAAGCATCATCCACCTATTAAGAGCAAAAAAAGGTTAGAAAGTCAAAAAGGCATTAAAGTGAGAATTTGCAAATGACAAAGTACTTTAGAAATTAGGTATGAAAAATCTTAAATTTAAGTCAATTTAAGTATAAAGCCTCTCAAGACACTCTTGAAAGCCTCATTTTCACTCTAGCACTCTCACAACTCCTTAGAAAAAGAAAATTGGCAATTTTATGGTGAAATTGGGCAAAACAGACCAAGAATACGTGTTCAACAGGGTCGTTGTGCATTTAGCCTAGTCGTTGCACTCCTATAGAGGTCATTGTGCATTTTCCAGAGTTTACACTGTAATTTATAATGGTGGTGTGCTCCTGTAAAGGTTGCTGCGTATTTGACCACATTATTGCGCCTTTTCCCGGGTCGCTGCATGTTCGCCTGGAAGGAGCCAAAACATGCTAGAAACCCTCCATCACCACCAAGTTTCCAAGTTGGTCATCATATACTTCAAAAAATTAGGTTGGTGGAAAATTTACTCACTCCTTCCCTCCATTATTCACCTACATAAGGTTTAATTTGTTTGTTGTTATTCCTAAGGTCAAACCCTAGTAATACATTCCCACCATCTTAAATCAAATTTCTTAGCTTTCATTACCATTCCCCCTCACTTAAATACTATCCTCTATCACCTCACTCATTCCACACATCCCCATGTCCTCCTCATCATCTCTCCTCAAATCATTCCACATTTCCCATACCCACAGTCCATTCTACCATTTCCCTAAGGTTTTGACAACAAAAAATCATGGCAGAAGAAGAACACATGAGTTGGAGTGATGGAGAAAAACAACAGAGGAGGAAAGATAAAAAAGGAGGGAAAATCAGTAGATATGAACAAACCAATACTAGAGAGCTCATGGCATCTCCCATCACTGTCAGAAGCTTTAAACATATGGGATATTTTGATTTTTGTGAGAAGGTGGAAAGGACACAACATCATTTTCAATTGACCAAATAGTTCATTATCAACCTCCATGAAAATCAAGCAAACTTTGCCGGTGTGACCTTTACCATATCTTCTACTATCATATCAGTTGCTACTGGGATCCCAAATGTTGGGGAAAAGTGGTTTAAACAGGAAAATTTAGATTATTGCTATTATGAGCCATATCTTAAACCCAACCATAAGAATGAAAGAAGGAGGGTTTTTCATTTCTCTTACCTCCTAGACATATATGTTACTATGATGAAAATCATCATGAAGTACTTCACATGTCACGGCAGGTTTTCTAGGCTCTATTCTTATCATAAACGTTTACTCATGCATTTTGCAAGAGTCAGAAAGCTCAATATGCCCTACTATCTTTACTGGGATATCGACAAGATGTCATACATTCCCTGAAGGAAAGATCATGATCATCAAATGCATAGCATATTTCACCATTCTCTCATCAAGATGATAGTCCTACACTATCTTGATCAACTTAACACTACATGGGACACTTTCATATCCAATGTGATTTTCACAGTCCCACCTATTCAGCATGGCCAAGAGGCACCTTCATCGTCTCATCCATCCACCTCCATTCCTCCACCTCAGTCCATACATCATTCATCTTCATCTAATGAGTCAGCCACACCATCACCTCCATCATCACCATTTTACGAGCCTATTCAATCGCTTGACAGAGATGAAGGCACTGGGCAAGAGCATATTGAGCATGGTGAGAGCAGCAAGCCAAAATGGGCTAGTTTAGGTACCTTGGCACATACCTATCAGAGAGGTCATAGGCAAGTATTTTCCCCATTGATTGTGGGATGTTCCTTTCCTTCTTCATCAACAAAGCAGGTACAGAAGGGTAAGGAAAAAGTTGTAGAGGCAAAGGTCCAACAACAGGAGGAAAACCTCCATGAGATAAAGCATGGTTTTCAGTTAGTTGAATAAGATGAAAATGATGATAGTAAAAGCATAGATATTTTCATCAAGGAGTAGAATGCACTCACAGGAGAGCTCGAGGTCAACTTGCAAATAAAATGGATCATTTCCTACTATGAGCAGGAAAATAGGCAGTTTGAGGTAAAAAATGAGATCATGGAGATTCAGCTCAAAAAGGAAAAGAGAGAGGCTGAAAAGGCAAAGGCATTACTTGATGAGGCATATGGGTAGTATGGTGAGCCACTTGATGAACACGTGCCAAGAAGAATTCCAAGCACTAGAGGCCTAAAAAGAGCCTTGGAGCAGGAAAGGAAAAGGGAGGAAGAAATGGCCAATCAGCTCACCTTGAACGAGAAATTTTCCAAGATGGTAAATGAAAACTGAGAATATTGGCTTGAGAAGGTAAATGATCATCTGGAGAACCTCCTAGGCAAGGCCAAGAAGGACAATGATATTCAAAGAAGGATGGCGAAGCACTATGCTATTAGAGACAAAATTGCAAGATCCAAACTCAAAAGAACTCATGCAAAAAATGAGGCTTTGACCAAGCAAGAGGAGAAAAAGAGGTTGGATATTCATGTTGAGGCATCACACCATCCCTCAAACGTATAGCCATTTGGCAACCCACCAATTTTGGCAGAGTTAGCATGGTCAAACGCACAGCACCTAAGACGATGCACTTTTTTTTGGTACATCCAATGAGAAAATGGTGAGCATTTTTAGATTTATAATGATGAGGACATGTACCCTATACTTTTTCTAAGAATTTGGAGCAAAATGGGTCAGCCAAAAGGGTCAAAAACGACCAAAAAATCACCTTCCTACCTCTTTTCTGGCCTAGTCACTGCGCGTTTGAGAAGTTTTGGGAGATCTCAATTTTGGAGGTGTAAATGAAGCCCATTTTGAACACAAGGGGCGGGTCTTGAAACTAGACAAAATAAGATTTCAAATGAGCTATCCTGGTCTAGATTTAGACATCGAGAAGGTAGTCACAATTCATCTTGAAGAGGACATGCACATTTGACTAGGGTCACTGTGCGTTTACCAGGGTCGCTGTGCGTTTACCAGGGTCGCTGCGTGTTTGACAGTTTTCCACAATTTTCACTATTTCATTCCAAGTTGACTTTTATCTATGGGAAATTCAAGTTTTACCTATTTAATTGATATATATGATGTAATTATCATGCTTTTACTTTTACTAAGGGTAGATACATCAGTTAGATGGCCTATGTGGCATGTAATGAATCAATTCGCTAGAGTGAGGGATGGGTCACATTGACCACCCTACACTCCAGATACCAGTTCAGCCTTTCTTGCAACTGCTCCTCAACTCATGGATTCGACCCCTGATGCCTAGGATGAGTTGCTTGTTGGCCTATATTATGTATTTTCTCAATCATTCTATAGGTTGGACTCAGCGGGATGCTTATGCTTTGAGTAAACATCATTTTTTATCAGTTTTAGCAGGATATTAATGAAAGATTGTAGCTATTTCTTTGGGATCCATGTGGTATGATGTTTAGTTAATTTTTCTCTATTGTGATCATATGTTAAAATGTTTTATGTATTTCATCAATCATTTCATTGCCTTTAAGTGGATGTTTTCAAGTTGATAGGCAGAAATCATAATATTTATGCTCTATTTTGGGAAAATATTCATAGTTTATGTTTTCTTCAGTTTAGGAAGAATCCATGTTGCTCACATGCTATTTATAGCTTCTCACCTATCTTGAATCACCTCACCCATCAAAACCCTAGAGTGTTGAACCATGTGCCTACCTTGCCCCATCGAGCACCCTGTAATTTTGAACTAATTTCCTTGCTCTAATTGTTTGGCTCCTCTTGATCCAGCAAAACCTTTCAAAATGAAAATCAAACCTTGTGCTACTATACCTAGCCTAATATCATTTCTTGATCTAGTCATCTTAGTTGAGATCCTTATGGAGAGAGCCCTCTCCTAGCCTAGTAGGGCTAGCTACTTGGCTAAGCATGGTTTGTGGTTAACCGAGCATTGCCTTCCTTCAACCTGAGGTTCAATCTAGGTGATAATATAGTGGTGACCATACTGGGAAATGAAATATCAGAAGTTAAATAACCCCATTGAGATGTTTCAATTGAATTCTTAAGCTTGTGGATGATGAGTTTTAGAATTTAATAAGCTGAATTGGAAAGTTGTAAAGAAATATATTAAATTTCAAAATTAGACAAACTAGCTTCCTGAAAGTACACCAGATCCAATCTAGATCCAAATCCTCCAACCATTGTTAGTGATCCTCATAAAATTGGGTGAAAATATGAGAAAGCTGTAGAGAAATCTAGTTTATCTGGAGAACAATCAAGTGAGGATTTCATTCCTCAAGTTAAATCACTCTCGGGAAGGTTAGACACTTTGCAAGACATTGAGTTTGATATTAATTTTGAGGAAAATTTATTTCGCAATAAATATTTAAGTTGGATTGATCAAACAATTGTTGATTCCTCTATATCTCTTTATAACCCCATCAAAGACTCGCTTTCACACAATAAGTCAGGGTCATAGCTTATTCATACTCTTGATCATTTGCAGAACCTCTCTTCAAACTTAAACACTTGGGTGTAAAAATAAGACTCATATGCCATCTATTGATTTGTGAAATACTTCCTTTGCATCTACTACTACTCAAACCATCTCTCACCCTTCACCTTCTTCTTCATGGATTGTTCACACCACTCAAGCTATCGTTAATTCCCATTTGAGTATACCGAATATCCCAATCCTTGTCTTAAATCCACCACTTCCCCCGCCTCCAGTTATGGTTGCCTGATATGCGCGCCTTGTTTTTCCTCAAAATCCTGGTGCCATGACCCCTGATTATCAAATCAAAATACCTTTCTTTGATGGCACCTAAACCATCACATCTCAATAGCATGTAGACAAGATGCATGATTTCTTTGATTGAATATGTGATGATGAGGCTATTTGTACAAAGTTTTGGAGGAGAAGTTCGGAAATGGTTCAGATCCCTACCAGTAGCTTCTATCACTACTCTACCCATTCTCTAGAGGCAGTTTCTAGATTAGTGGGAGGTGAAGAAGAATCACTTTTAGATTTTGTTCGAATATGAGAACATCAAAAGAAATGTTGGCGAGAGTGTGCAAGACTATTGTGTGAGATTTAATGCAGTGTACAATGCTATTCCTGCAAATATCAAACCACCAGAGGGATTGTCTTTGCTTAAATTTCCAGATGGATTTGATGCTGATATGGAATAACAGTTGCGTGAACGTGATTCTACAACTCTAGAAGACATGCAAAATAATTTTGTGAGTGTAGAAGCGAACTTGCTGGTCAAAATAACAAGAATAAGATCAGAGAAAAGAGTGACCATGAAGGAAGAAGCATCTTCTTTAGATGTGAAAATGGACACATTGATTCGAACAATGCAAAGGATGGTTGGCTGATTTTCCATCACAGATAGACTTGAACCATAGATATGGAATCCAAAATTTAGAGGGAAGTAGCAGCCCCAATTCTGAATCAAGCAAAGAGAGAAAAAAGCACCGGAACAACCAGCGCAACAACAACAACAGATCAGAACTCCCTTACCGCAGAATTATGTTTAAGAAGTGGAAGAAGAAGAGGAGGAAGATTTGTAATTGAAACAAATCACTTCTTCATAGCCGATGCTATGCCTATATTTATAACCAAAGATGAGGAGTATGTAGAAAGTTCTGACATTCTAAAGGATGAGGACTACATCTTAGAAAATGATGTTGCTTTGGAGGCCCAATCTGATGATTATCAGTGTGGTTACATGAATGCTTTGAGTGCACAACAAAGACAATATCCCTTTAGGAGCAGAGTTGTACCGGTCAGTCCTATTCGGAAAAGGAAGGATCTTCAGTCAAAGAATGATCCCTCAAACAATCAAAAAAAGGGAAAGGCACTTACTGATCAGAATCCTAGCAAAGTTAATCAGCCATCAACAAGTACAACTGCAAAAGAGAAAGACAATCAGCAAAAGGATAGTGCAACAAAGGAGCAAATAGATAAGAGGGACATCAGTGTCATAGAGGTAGAAAAGTCACATCTTTTAATTTAGAAAGTGAAATTGCTAAACTGAAAGTGTCCATTCCTTTGACTGAGCTTGTTAAGAATATCAATTACAAACATCATGTGTCTAGAATACTGCAAATTGATCCTTTATCTGACATGGTAAATGTTGAAGATGATCATCTTGAATTTATTTTTGGTCTAGCTATAGAAGGTCAACTAGAAGGTAGTGAAGTCCCGTCCTTTTATTTGTGTCTTAAACTACATGAGTATATTCTTCATAATGCTATGCTTGATTATGGATCTTCCCACAATTTGATGCCCAAGGCTATCATGGAAAAGTTGGGCCTAGATATCACCTGAAAATATCATGATTTGTACTCATTTGATTCTAGTATAGTTCACTACATTGGCCTCATCAAAGATTTGGTGGTTTCCTTAAATCAAATCCCAAGCAAGAATGTTTTGATGGATGTGTTAGTAGCTGATATACCACCTCAATTTGGTATGTCGTTGTTTAGATCACGGGGAGCCAAACTCAGAGCACTTTACAACTTGACTTCTCTTATGCTAAAATCCCTATTTTCGGTCAATTAAGGAAATTGTACGGGGAAAAGAAGATGAAACATATGATCACTAGTAAATAGAAGCCCATAAATCATCTAATAAATGTTGTACATATAGATTTAGAGTCTTTTGTTTTGTACCCTGATAGTGGATTGAATGATGTAGATATTCAGCTCATAGAATTAGATGATGTACTAGAGATTTCCAAAAGTTTTAGAGTAGTTCTTAATCAAGAAAAGGAAAAAACAACAATTCCTTCTGAGTAGCCTCCACAGGAGCAAAAATTCAGTGAAGAATAGAAAAATGAAGCAACCAAAAAAGGTATGATAGAAACAAAAGTAGAATTCCAACATCTAGAAGATGAATATGGACTTTGGAGCATGGACTTCGATGGTGCTTTGGATAAAGATGGTGCAGGTGTTGGAATTTGGATTTGAAGTCCTGTTTTTCAGCCAGACAAAGTTCCAAGTAATGTTAGAGTGTGTTCCTATAAATTAGCCTTCGACTACTCTAACAATGAAGTGGAGTACAAGGGATTGATTATAGGTCTAAATATTTTAAAGAAGTTGGGTACGAAAAGGATTTCTATTTATGGTGATTTAGAGCTAATTATTAAACAAGTCAAAGGAGAATATCAAGAAAATCATCCACAAATGACAACTTATAGGAACACAATCCTAGATATCTTGAAAATGTTTCGAGAATATACATTGACAGTGGTGCCCAGAAGTCAAAACATCATTGTTGATTCACTTTCTACAACATCGAGCAATCTGGAAATTCCAATGAATTCTAGCAATAAATTTGAAATTCATGTCAAACATAGGCCTACTATTCCTGGTAATCTAAGATATTGATCCAGGTGGATGTTGGTGGCCACCCACCTATCCCATTTGGACCCCCACAATTGTCTCTTTCAGCTTTTTCAGTTTCCCAAATTGTAGCACAATTTACTATTTTTAGCAGTTTTTCGGGTCCTGAACTTCCGGAGCAGTTTTGAGGCCCTAAACGATGTTTTTTGGGAAATCTGGGGGCAACATGGGTCCATGGACCGATGTTTCCCTTTACAAAGTAGTAGTTCTCGGATAGATCTTTCTAACGAGCTATCATACGTGTCAAACAAAGATCGTATGCCAAAGTTACGACCCCGGGAAATTGATGTACCAATTTACCCAAAACGGGGCCCACAATTTGGCGTTTCATCTTCTAGGGTTAGGTTTTGGAAAGTGAAGGTTTTTCCATTGTTTCTCAATAATAAATAGGCCTTCGAGCCTCATTGTAACACAGTTCGGAATAGTTCAGAGGCATGTAGTCACTACATCTCTTCTCAGAGATAAGCTACCATCGCCCTAACTGATTTATTTCCATTTCTAGCTGTAAGCATATTTCGGTATTTTCCATTAATGAAATGAAGTATTATTTCCACTGCATCTTTGTGTATATGGTTATCTCTATATTTTATTGCGTTCCTGTTTAAATCCGGATCAGATATTGGCAAGTTTTTTTGGATGACAATGAAATTAATTCCTTTTTGCAAAATGAAGGGAAATTTAAGAATGCTTTCATTGATGATGTTAGTGATTCTGATGAACAAGACATTGAGGTAAATCAGATCAATGTTTTACAGTTGAAGGATAATGTTATTCCTAGAGGTCTTATACCTTTAGAGGAGTTGTTTGATCAAGATGATGTGGCAAGAAAACCAACCTTGGTTCTTACTGACAAAGGAGTTGAAGATGTAAACATTGGAACAGTGGTCCGGCCCAAGCTTGTTAAGCTATCAAAAACATTATCTCTCGAATGAAAGGCTAAGTATGTTAAGTTTCTTTCTGAATTTTTTGATGTTTTTGTGTGGGATTCCTCATATTTGAAAGTATATGACAAGAACGTTATTCAGCATACCATTCCTATCAATCCAGATCAAAAACCATTTAGACAAAAGTTGAGGAGGATTAACCCAAAGCTGCTACCATCCATCAAGAAAGAGGTAAATAAATTTTTTAAAGTTGGTATCCTTTTTCCAATTAGATTCTCTGATTGGGTTTCAAATTTTGTCCTAGTACGAAAAAAGACCGGAGAGATAAGGTTGTACATTGATTTCCGAAACCTAAATAAAATATCCTTGAAAGACAATTATCCCCTTCCTAAGATAGACCATATTATGCAAAGAGTAGTTGGAGCATCACGGATGTCACTACTAGATGGCTACTCAGGTTACAATTAGATTTTGGTGCATGAAAAAGACGAAGACAAAACTACTTTCACAACACCATGGGGGACTTTTTAGGATGCCAAGATGCCATTTGGGCTTAAGAATGTCAGGGCCACTTTTCAACAGGTCATGGATATAGCTTTTGCTAATGAGAAGGGTGTTCTCTTAGTGGTTTACTTAGATGACTTGACAGTATTTTCTGGTTCTAATGATGAAAATTTACACCATCTGAAGATTGTTTCTCAGAAATGTAGGGAGTTCAGAATTTATTTAAATCCAAAGAAGAGTCTTTTCACCATGGAGGAAGGTAAGCTCCTCGGTCATATGATTTCTAAAGGTGGTATTCGCATTGGTCCTTCTAGGGTGGAGGCAATTCAACAAATAGACTTTCCACGCAACAAAAAGGAGATTCAGGCCTTCAATGGTAAGATTAATTTCTACGCATATTTATACCAAATTTGGTCGAGCATTTCCGTGAGTTAACTAATATGTTGAAGAAGGACAAAACTGTGAAATGGACTAAAGATGCCATGAAATATTTTAACTTAGTAAAACTTTCTTTGACCATGGCCCCTGTTTTGATTGGTGCTGATTATGCTCATGAATTTATTATATTTTCATTTTCATCTAAGCACACTTTGGCTATGGTGTTGATGCAAAAGAAGGATCAGGTGGAACAGGCCATTGCATTTTTCAGTCAGACTACTAGAGATGCTGCTCTTCACTATAACATCATTGAGAAACAAGCTTTGGCTTTTATAAATGCATTAAATGATTTTCGAGTTTACATTCTGCATTCACATACCATAGCATATGTTCCCAACGCGGCTATCAAATATGTCCTCATGCAAATGGATCCGAAAGAAAGAAGAGGTAAGTGGATAGTAGCGATGTTAGAGTAAGATCTTGAGATGAAGCTCATGAAACTGAACAAACATCAAGGCTTGGCATAACTCATGGTTGAGTCGAATCTTCATGCTCTAGACATAAATCTTATTGCAGCAATGTCAAATGATGAATATGGTGGCACACTCATTCAGGTATCAGAGATGTTTCTCAACTCACCTTGGTATTCTAATATAGTATATGTTGTTCAGGACCTTTCTCCTCCTCTTGGAATGTCGAAAAGTAAAGTTAGATCACTAAAGTTGAAGTCTACAAAATTATGCATTTTAGATAGTTCTCTCTATTGGAAAGAACTGGGAGGGGTTCTTCTTAATTGTTTGGTGGAAAATGAAGCTCAACAGTAATGAATGATTTTCATAGGGGAGATTTTGGGGGTCAATTATTTTGGAAAACAACAACTAACAAAATCTTGAGAGCAGGGTATTATTGGCCATCTTTGTTTTCAAATTTGTATAAAATAGTCATGAGCTACCATGAATGTCAATTTTTTCAGGGAAAAAGGAAGCTTCTTCCTCTTCCTTTGAAACCAGTTGTGGTTAATGCACCATTCCAGCAGTGGGGGCTTGATTTCATAGGAGAAATTCATCCTACATCATCAGCACATCACAGATGGATTTTGACAGCTACCAATTACTTCTCTAAATGGATCGAAGCCATTCCAACAAGGCAAGCTATGGACACGGTAATCTTTCTATTTTTAGAGCCCAATATCTTGTCTCGTTTTGGTTGCTTTCACAAGATTATTACAGATAATGTAGTAGCATTTAATTCGAAGAGAATGGTTGATTTTTTCAACAAATACAACATCACATTGGGTCATTCCATGGCCTACTATCCGCAAGGAAATGGACTAGTTGAGTCTTCAAATAAATCCTTGGCAAACATTATTAAGAATATGTTGGACGGAAACAAAAAGAATTAGCATCGAAAGCTTGTCAATTCTTTGTGGGCCGACAAAGCGAGAAGCAAGAAATTAATAGTTATGTCGCATTTTGAATTGGTTTATGGTATTGATACAGTGTTTCCCACATCCCTTGCAGTCCCGATCATGATATTATTACAAGAAGCCGACAGTGAAGAAGATGTTATTCAGCGCTAGATCAATGAAATGATTCACCTTCAACAAACAAGGGAAGAGGTTTCTCAAAACACTTTTCAACTGCAAGAGAAGATAAAGAAAATTTATGACCACAAAACCAAGGCAGAAAAGTTTCAACTAGAAGATGTAGTGCTGCGATGGGATGCACGAAATGAAGAAAAAGGAAAGCATGGTAAGTTTGACAATCTGTGGAAAGGACCTTATAAAATCTCAGCCTATCGAGGACAAAATGCATTTTTATTAAAGGTAATGGATGGTCAAGAATGCTTAGGAGGGCTAGTGAATGGTAGGATCCTGAAACACTACTATTTCTGATACTGCTTGTTGAAGTTGTTTCATTGTCATTGTATATACCAGTTTGCTTTCCTTGCAAGTTTTGAAGTACAATGTCATTTGAGCTTGGAGCCCGAAGTGAAGGCTATAAAACTTAAAATTTTTGTGCGTTATTTAGTTGGTTTTTAAGTCAGTTGTGAGTTAGTTTTCAGTTTGTATCGAGTCATTTTCAAAAATTTCAAAAAATGTTTTTAGTCTTTCATTTGTTTGACCATATTGCCCCAATCAACTAGGCACTTGTTCTACGGTGTTCTTGACACCTCCAAGGAGCTGCCATCCCTAATAAGGCCAATGTTAGTGTTACTATATCCATACTTCCATCAGAGATCAAATCTACTCTTTGCATTTTCATTTTAGATGTCTCATTTCGAAATTTTTTGGATCACTCCACTAGGTCATGTCAAAATGGTCTGCTGATGGTTGTCTTCTTCTCAGATAATCAAATTTTACCTCATGAGGTACATTTGTTGACCCATTTCAATGTTGTATTCAGCTATTGTTTCAGTTATGTTTTTGTTTTAGAGTCAAAGCAGTTGTCTTTTCATTAGATCTTTGGGTTCATTTCCAAGGTCCTTCCATCAGGTCTTAGGGTTCATTTCCAAGTTCAAAATCATAGTATCAAGTGTAAATAAAGGGAAAAAAGGGTATGAGGATGACCAATAAATAAAAATTGATTGCTAATAATTCATTGTTATTGTACAAAGATCTTATTTCACTAATGTAATTTTCATCTCAAAAACATGTTTTTCAAGATGAAAACAAAGTATTTTAGTTGATTTATATTTTTTCATGTAATTCAAGTCATTTCATGTAATAAGTGTTCCTAGCTACCCCAAGCATTTCTCCTTGCTGCAAGAAAATGAAACCATTGAAGAAATCAATTCAATCAAAGCATCATCCACCTGTCAAGAGCAAAAAAAGGTCTGAAAGTCAAAAAGGCATTAAAGTGAGAATTTAAAAATGACAAAGAACTTCATAAAGTGGGTATGCAAACTCATAAATTAAATTCAATTCAAGTATAAAGCCTCATTTTCACTCTAGCACTCTCACAACCCCTTAGCAATAGAAAATTGGTGATTTTAAGGTGAAATTGGGCAAAACATAGAAAAAGGACGTGTTCAGTAGGGTCGTTGCATGTTTATCCTAATTTCTGCACATTTTCTAGAGTTTACAGTGTAATTTATAACAGTGCTACGGTCGTGTAGAGGTTGTTGCGCGTTTTTCCAAGTCGTTGCGCCTTTTCCTGGGTTGCTTCACATTCACCTGGAAGGAGCCAGAACGTGCTAGAAACCCTCCATCGCCACCAATTTTCCAAGTTGGTCATCATATACTTCATTAAATTAGGTTGGTGGAAAGTTCACTCACTCCTTCCATCCATTATTCACCTACATCAGGTTTAAGTTGTTTGTTGTTATTCCTAAGATCAAACCCTAGTAATACATTCCCACCATCTCAAATCACATTTCCTAGCTTTCATTACCATTCCCCCTCACTTAAAAACTATCCTCTATAACCTCCGTCATTCCACAGATCCCCATCTCCTCCTCATCATCTCTCCTCACATCATTCCACATTTCCTATACCCACAATCCATTCTACCATTTCTCTAGTGTTTTGGCAGCAACAAATCATCGCAGAAGAATAACACATGAGTTGGAGTGATGGAGAAAAAAAAAGAGGAGGAAATATTAAAAAGGAGGGAAAATCATTAAATATGAACCAACCAATACTAGAGAGCTCATGGAATCTCCCATCACTTTCACAAGCTTTAAACATATGGGTTGTTTTGAGTTTTGTGATAAGGCAGAAAGTACACAACATCATTCTACATTGACCAGACAATTCATTATCAACCTCCATGACAATCAAGCAACCATTGCTAGTGTCACCTTTACCATATCTTCTGCTATCACATCAATTGCTATTGGGATCCCAGATGTTGGGGAAAAGTCGTTTAAATAGTTAGATTTGGATTATTGCTATTATGAGCCATATCTTAAACCCAGCCATGAGAATGAAAGAAGGAGGATTTTTCCTTTCTCTTACCTCCTAGACAGATATGTTCCTATGATGAAAATCATCATGAAGTACTTCACATGTGAGGGCAAGTTTTCTAGGCTCTATTCCTATCATATTCAGTTACTCTTGCATTTTACAAGAGTCAGAATGCTCAATCTACCCTTTTATCTTTTCCAAGATATCGACAAGATGTCATACATTTCCTGAAGGAAATATCATGATCGTCAAATGCATATCATATTTCACCATTCTCTTATCAAGATGATAGTCCTAAACTACCTTGATCAACTTAACATTGCGTGGGACACTTTCATATCCAATGAGATTTTCACAGTCCCACCTACTCAGAATGGCCAAGAGGCACCTTCATCCTCTCATCCATCCACCTCCATTCATCCACCTCAGTCCATACATCATTCATCTTCATCTGATGAGTCAACCACACCATCACCTCCATCATCACCATTTCACGAGCCTATTCATTCACCTGGCAGATGAAGGCACTGGGCAAGAGCATATTGAGCATGGTGAGAGCAGCAAGCCCAAAAGGGCTGGTTTAGCTACCTTGGCACATACCTATCAGAGAGGGCATAGGAAAATGATTTCCCCACTGATTGTGGGAAGGGCCTTGCCTTATTCATCGACAAAGCAGGTATAGAAGGGTAAGGAAAAAGTTGTAGAGGCAAAGGTCCAGCAGCAAGAGGAAGACCTCCATGAGATAGAAAATGATTTTTGGTTAGTTGAATCAGATGAACATGATGACCGTAAAAGCACAACTATTTTCATAAAGGACAAGAATTCGCTAATAGGAGATATCGAGGTCAACTTGCAAAGGGACAAATGGATCATTTCCTACCATGAGTAAGAAAATAGGCAGTTTGAGGTACAAAATGAGCTCATGGAGATTCAGCTCAAAAAGGAAAAGAGAGAGGCTGAAAAGGCAAAGGCCTTGCCTTACATGATGAGGCATATGGACAGTATGGTGTTCCACTTGATGAATAGGTGCCAAGAAGAAGGCCAAGGACTAGAGGCCTAAAAAGAGCCTTGGAGCAGGAAAGGAAAAGGGAGGAAGAAATGGCCAATCAACTCACCTTGAATGAGAAATTTGCTAAGATGGTAAATTGAAACCGAGAATATTGTCTTGAGAAGGTACATGATCATATGGAGAACCACCTAGGCAAGGACAAGAATGATAATGATATTCGAAGAAGGATGGAGAAGCACTATGCTATGAGAGACAAAATTGTAAGAGCCAAACTTGAAAGGGCTCATGCAAAAATTGAGGCTTTGACCAAGCAAGAGGAGAAAAAGAGGTTGGATATCCTTGTTAAGGCATCACTCCATACCTCAAACATATAGCCATCTGTTCACCCACCAATTTTGGCCATTTTTGAACAATTTTAGCAAGATGTGTTTTGTTGTGTTTTTTGAAGAAATTTTGGCACAATTAGCGTGGTCAAAAACACAACACCTAGGATGCTACACTTTTGTTTGGGGCATCAAATGAGAAAATGGTTAACATTTTTGGATATAGAATGATGAGGACATGCACCCTGTACATTTTCTAAGAATTTTCAGCAAAACTGGTTAGCCAAAAGGGTCAAAAACTACCAAAAAATCACCTTTTTGCCTTTTTTCTGGCCTGGTCGCTGCGTGTTTGATAATTCTTGGGAGATTGCAATTTTGGAGGGTTAAATGAATCCCATTTTTAAAACCAAGGGTAGATCTAGAAGCTAGATAGAGTACGCTTTCCAATGAGCTATCCTAGGCTAGATTTCAACATCGGGAAGGTGGTCAGATGTCATCTTAAAGAGGACATGCATGTTTGACCAGGGTCATTACGCATTTACCAGGGTTGCTGTGCATTTGACAGTTTTCCACAATTTTCACTGTTTCACTCTAGGTTGACTTTTATATATGGGAAATTCATGTTTTACCTATGTAATCGATCTATATGATGTAATGATCATGTTTTTACTTTTACCTAGAGTAGATGCATCAGTTAGATGACCTATGTGGCATGTAATGAATCAGTTTTTTAGAGTGAGGGATGAGTCACTTTGACCACCCTACACTCCAACTGTTAGTTCAGCCTTTCTGACAACTACTCCTCCACTCATGGATTTTATCCCTGATTCTTAGGATGAGTTGGTTGTTGGCCTATATTACGTATTTTCTCAATCATTTTACAACTTGGACTCAGTGGGATGCTTATGCTTTGAGTAAACATCATTTTGTATTAGTTTTGATAGGATATTAACGAAAGATTGCAACTATTTCATTGGGATCCATGTGGTATGATGTTCATTTCAGTTTTCTTTATTGTGATCATATGTTAAATTTTGTTTTGTAATTCATCAATCATTTCATTGCTTTTAAGTGGATGTTTTCAAGTTGATAGGCATAAATCATAATATTTATGTTATGTTTTCGGAAAATATTCACAGTTTATGTTTTCTTCAGTTTAGGAAGAATCCATGTTGCTCACATTCTCTTTTTAGCTTTTCACTTGTCTTGAATCACCTCACCCATCAAAAACCTAGAGTGTTGAACCTTGTGCCTACCTTGCCCCATCGAACACCCTACAATTTTGACCTAATTTGCTTGCCCTAATTGTTTGGCTCCTCCTGATCTAGAAAAACCTTTCAAAATCAAAATAAAACCTTTTTTTACTATACCTAGCCTAATATCATTGCTTTATCTAGTCATCTCGGCTGAGATCCTTATGGAGAGAGCCCTCTCCTGGCCTAGTAGGGCTAGCTACTTAGCTAAGCGTGGTTTGTGGTTACCTTGGCATTGCCTTCCTTCAGCCTGAGGTTCAATCTAGGTGATAACAGGGACCTACCTTGAAGCCATGGGGTCACCTTGAGGTAGTGGTAAAACATGTGGTTGCACCCAAAGAGATCATATAAAATAGTATCATGACCTGTGCATAAATAAGAGGATAAAATCCCACCCCCATGTTCTCCTTTTTAAAAAGGTCAATTGGGTTTAGTTCGGGTGGTTGGGAGAAATGTCGTCATCCTCCCAACTCAGGTTCAATTCTGGCATGTGACATGTCGATCTCATAATATGAGTATTTATTGTAATGGCTTTGAGCCTTGTTGTTTGAGTAGTCCCTTAAGGATATATATAATATATGTATATATATTCCTACAATGTAATTTATTATTTATTTAACCATTTTTCGATTTAAATGAACTAAAGAATGAAAATAACTACAATGCACATTCTAGATAATGATCACCATTAACTATTCTAAGAAAAAAAACTCAATTAGCACAAAGGCTAAAAAATTCTAAAAATTTTCAGTTAAAGGACTCGATCAAACCTATCTATGTAGTGTCATGTAACCAAAAAGGTACAACCACAGATTTTTGTGTAGTAACTAGTAAGCAAGGACTATGGTCGTGCCTTTTGTAAAGGAAATTAGAAATCAAGTGATGACTTTTCTAGGAATTATCATGAGCATAGATAAAAGGAAGAAATACAACAAAATTCATTGCTAGAAATTAATCAAGCAAACTTGCATGCACTTAAGATTTAGTTCGACACAATATAAAGTATACGCACTAGTACAAATGGGGCCAAAATATGATAACTATTAGTCAGACATGTGAATTATTGGCGTTAGTTATCTAACATGTTGGTGCTTATCAAATTGTCATTGGAATTCTTTTGAATTGTCGATAGCTTAGTTAACATCGAATATGCGATGATACAGATGTCAATTATTCGACACATAAAAAGGCTGAAATGGTCATTAAAAACCCAATGTTTATAAGTTGATTTTGTGATGCTACAAATCATCGTATATCTGACAGCTAGAATGTTGAATCTCTAATAGGTCATGCACCAATCCATAGTCAGATATTTGACACATAGGTCATTTTGTATGACAGAACAAAGTAACATTGAGGCATCAGGTAATCAACAGTATAATTAAATTGTGCGACAGAAGTGTTGTCGCTCTCAGACATTCAAGTCGACGATGAAGCATTGGATATGTGACGTAGGGGAGTTCTATACAAAGGGAGTGTTAAGGTATCAACACTTCCATCTGTTGATTCATTCATCGAGTATTGGATGAGTACTCCAACCGACAGTCATCAAATATTCGACAAAGATATGCATTTAATATATATATATATATATATAAAATACGTAATACTATTTTGAAGACTATAATACATGGCATCAGTCAGTGATTGTCTTCCATTTCATCTTAACTTCATTGTCTCTTTCTCTCCTCCCTTGTTGCTCTCCCTTGTGGCTTTGGCTCATTTTCTCTCAACTTCGTTGTCTCTTTCTTTATTTGCATGGAGAATGAGGAATAAGTGAAGCGTAAACTCAAAGATATTATGCAGAAAGAAATAAGAGGTGTAAGTATCAATCCCTTACATGTAAGTGATGGATCATCTTAGGTTTAGCCCACTCGATTAATTGTTTTGGGGGATATTGTAGGGTTCTATCACCGATAAAAATTCGATGGATGATGGGTGTTTATTCACGTTATATTGTTTGATTCCCTAAAATTGATTGAAACAATTCCAATTGGGATGGATTTTGCAACCCCTACGCTGAGGGTGGTCTAAGCTACATACATCTAATTGGACCTAGGAAGGATATGCAGAGCGGTACAAGGTAGCATCCATCCATGGAAAATACCAAGTCAAAATAACAAAAGAATCCCCTTTCTTCTTTTTTTATTTTGACTTGGTATTTTCCATTTATTTTGTATGCACAAACATACACACACAAAAAATTAAGAGAGAAAGGGGATTAATCCAAATATTTAAACAAATTCAAACATCTAACTTAAGATATGCTCTCAATTTTATCAACACAACTCTTGAATCAAATCCATATGATATATGTAATAGAGATGGAATTGATGATGTATGTGAAGTAGATGATGAGGAAGAGCTAAATGTGATACTAAAATGTTATATTGGAAAACCTTTTTCATTCCTCGATCATGAAAATGCTAGATATAGTGGTGTGGCATCCACTCTACTTTGTAGGCAAAGGGTCTTGTGCACACATGCTTCCATGATAAGTAAATAGTGATCCAATGTGATGCAATCAATTATTTCCACCACTATACAAAATGAATACATACATATCCAGGCTCTATCAAAATCAAAATTCCTCTCCCTCCTATAGAATTTTTATATTACAACGTAATAGACACTACAAAATTGGTTACTACAGGGTCATTTCCAACTCTAACACCAATACACCTCATACATGAAACCACATTATAAGTCATTTTTGTCATCTATAAATAAGTTGTTGAGCTACTCACAACTCATGTTCCTTGACTATATTTCAATTTTGTGGTTGCACTACATTTCTGCATATTACTATATAGGAGGGTGTATAAATGTTTATATAGAGAGAAAGGAGAATTTGCCACAAATTTTTTAGGAAACATAAAATTAAATAGGGAATTTATGTACTCATTTCTTATTAACCATTCCAATAGAACACTCCTCTCAACTGAATAGAATATTCTAATGAATCTCTTCGATCTAATTAATCTAAAAGAGAAGGGAATTCACTTATATATGTAATTGGGATTTTCCTCTCGAAATAATTTTTTGACCTCAATCATCTATAATATCCCTCAACATTGCAACCTTCTTCTAGAATTCTATAGCACATGATTCTGAAATGAGGGAGAGCTTTAATCATAGGGAATGAATAAATCCCTCCAAGATCTGGCAACACCCTGAGGTGGTGGAAATTTTTGAGAGATACCATTGGATAGATTATTTTAACAAATTAAGAGGATATAATTATGATGTAGCTAGGGAATTTTCCATGAATTTTCAAAAACATGGAAAAATCAGATATGCAATTGTTGTTAAGGGGCTTGAAATTTTTGTGACTAAAGCCATTCTTATTAAGATATCTAGGATGAGGTAGAATATCATGTTTTTTAAAATATATCTCCTATGAAGGGAGGATAAGTATAGTTTATGTTTATCAATTCAGACTCATATACCAACTAGACACCAACCACACTTATAACTTGTAGAGACCATAAATGTGCCATCATTCCTCCTACAATCCATAACTGAAATGATTTCTAAGCAAAAAAGGGGGTAAACATGACTTGTTATTTCATCATGGGCTCATTCAACTACTCATTTCCCATATTTTGGATGAGTTAGAGAACATTTTTTTTGGATTGATTTCGGGCTTATACGCTTTTCCTCTCTCTTTCCTATCAGCATCAAGGGACTAACTAATGCCCTAGCTCTGTGTAAACTCTAATAGGCTCTATGTCTATATCTATCCATATATTTTCTCTTGCATCGCACTTAGGAGCATGTTCTTATTCTAAATAACTGTTTTGAGACCATTTCTTCACATTTCATTCATGGTACCCCAAAGGTGGTTCTGGTCAATCCAATAAGAATTCATTCATGCAAAGGAATTATACATGATAACATTCTAAGACATATGTGGTCGTCATCTAAATCTCTGTATTGCTTTATAACTTTTCAAGTTGTTGTTTCATCTTTAAGTTCATTCTAAATTTTTTCTATAGCATTGACTGCAAGCTTAATAAAGAAATATTTTGGAACCCCTCCAAACATAAGCAATGCAATCAAATGTCTTGAAAGGGATGTTGTGCTTGACTTATAGCTCATCCCACAGATTTCTAATGAGTTGATACTTGGGTAATGAACATAATTTTCATCTCTTTCAACTTTTATCATCGACTCTCAAAACTGGATTTTCTTACATGGAAATATTTTACTGACAAGAAATGTTCCTTGGACTCCATAGCCATTATATAAAAGTAAATATTGAATGAGAAAGGTACAGGCATCTGAAATCTAATTGCTTAAACGCTTTCCTTCAAAGACATTTTTTGGGATTGTTTTGCGAGGAAAGTAGGAAGGTATATTTGTTTGCCTTGTGCATCAAATATTTGTTTGGCAAGCTCGCACTAATGGGAATAAATCTCTCTCTTCTCATATTTTGACCTAGAGAAGAGAAGCAAACCAAGCTATAGAGAGAAGCATTGTTGCTTGGGTGGTTGGAATATCACTTGGTGAGTTGTCTTGATCAAATTTCTTGGAAGTCTTCCTTTAGTTTCTATAAGAAGATAATTTTTTGGGGTTTTCCTGAGTGGAGGGGTTTTTCCTTGGCTTGGAGCCTATTTCTAGTTTTCTTATTTGGATTGTGATATTATTTCATGGAATTTTCTTGATGATGAACACAACAAGAATTTTCAATATAACAAGAAAAACATACTAAAAAAAAAACTTAATTCTATTTTCCCTAGTTTTTCTAAACATCTATGGTCTTGGAAAATTTGCAATATAGAAATAAAAAATTGTTTGAAATAAAATGCAACGCAAAACTAAAACATGCACATGGTATCCAAGTGCTTTATGGGCTAAGGTTGACCAATATTCTCATGAGTTTTTTTTCACGTATATGAATCCAAATATAGTTAATCTTTCAAATCCAGATATGCGAATGAAAGTACTTGCAAAACAAAGGAAGGAGGAGAAGTTAGATGTGATAAATAATTAATAAAAGAAAAGAAAAACTATATCAGGCCTTATGCCTAATTAATAGAGTAGGAGTTTCTCCTACTTTCCTACATGAAAAATGGCAATTTATGGTCTTTCACTCAAATAAAAACACAATTATAAAAGAAAGACAAATACTACATGATTTTTTTTCATGGAAAGGTTTGTCATTTCTTATAAAACTTTATGTACCTCCCATTGGGGAAAGAAAGACAAAACAAATATCAAACAAATTTTGTTGTCTCACCTAAACCCTAACCATTTTGAGTTGTTTGCTTCAATTCGCTGTTCCACTTCAACATACAAATTGAAAATAGTTGTCCTACACATATTCATGAGACCAATGAGGTAAACTTGGATTAAATCTAACCAAATATTAAATTTAATTGCATGAATAAATAATAATTAAAAATAATTGAGTACATGAATACATGAATGAGCTCCTCTTAGTTTCGAGAATAAATTGTTGGAGTAGTTAAATCTTTGAGAAAACCTCCCTCCACTCGATGAAGCAGTGGCCAACTCAACATTGAATTTGTTGTTGCTCTATTGGATTGATGGTGTTTTTCTCCAAGGTTATCCAAATCATAATTTATTCTCTACTAAATAGGGCCAACCACATGAAAGTGGAAACTCTCATGGCCCCTCCCCCCCTCACAACTCTCAATTACCTAGTACCAAATCTATCTACTAATACAAAATAGTTTAAATCAAGATAATAATATACATAAAAAAAAAAAAATAGAAAACATTCATTCATTCATTCATTCATTCATAAATCAACAAAATATTTCATCTCAATAAATTTTATGATAAAAAAAAATTGTTTACATAATATGAAACAACATCATGTACATAAAGAGACATATAGAAATTATTCATTAACATATAACATACATTCATTCATTCATTAATCATGGACACAAAATACTTCATCTCAAAAAAAAATTGTCATAAAAAATATGTTTTCATAATGTGGTACATGATGTTTCTGATAATATAACTATTACAATAATTCATTTTTCTTTTTCTTTATTTTAGATGGCATGGTCATGTACTCATGATGTTGAAGAGGCTGCAACAAGAGGGGTGGATCATCAACTATAACAAAAAAGAAATGTTAAATTGATATTTTTTATTATTATTCATTAATAGAAATAACACTAGCGTTTCCTTCACCTCGTGCACTAGTTGAAACTGTAATTTAAAAAAAGAAAATATTTACCACAATATCAAAACATAAAAGTGTCATTTTATAGATACTTCTCAATTTAGAGTGTTAATATGGGTTAAGACAACCAATATTGCATCCCATCTTCATGAGTAGAATGTATGGAATTTATATAGGAGTATGCTTCGAATCTGTAGATGCCCCAAACACTATTTGTCAAGACGAGAGGAAATATTGGTTGACTTGATCAATATTGATGCTTTGTTTGAGAAGTATCTGTAGAAATGTACTTTTCCATTTTGATATTGTGGTAATTGTTTCTTTTTTTAAAGTTTTGAAGATCAGTTCTAGGTTTTGTTAACATCTACCATTTTATTTTTAAACATGAATCACTAATGGATTCTGAAGATGCTACAATGGTTGAACGTTATATTTGCTAAGAAGAGGAAAAAAAGGGAATACGGAGATTCTAATATGGACAATATGAAGCAAAATCATTCTAATACGGAGATTCTAATATAGAAAATTTGAATGCATGAATGATCTCCTCTTGGTTTCAATAAGAAATTGTTGGAGTAGTTTAATCTTGGTTGAGTAAACCTCCCTTCACTGGATGAAGCAGTAGTGAAGTCAAAATTGACTTTGTTGTTGCTTGTTGGATTGAGGGTGTTTTTCTCTAAGATTATCTAAATCCTAGTCTATTCTCTATTGAATAGGGTCAAACACGTGAAGGTGGAAGCTCTCATGCCTTCCCCCAACCTTCCCCCACCCCCAACATCACTCTCGATTCCCCAATACCCAATCTATCTACTATGTAGGAAATAGTTGAAAGGAAGAAATTAAGATACACAAAAAAATACAAAACATTCATTCATTCATTCATTTGTAAATCCACAAAGTATTTCATCTCAATAAATTTTATCATAAAAAATATGTTTACATAGTATGAAACAACATCATGTACATAAAGAGACATATAGGAATTATTCATTAACATATAACATTCATTCATTCATTCATCGTAAATCCAAAAAATATTTCATCTCAATAAATTTTATCATAAAAAAATATACTTACATAATATGAAACAACATCATGCACATATAGAGACATATAACGATTATTCATTAACATAGATCATTCATTCATTCATCCATTAATCATAGACACAAAATACTTAGGGTTTTAGGGGAATAGATAAGAGGGGTTTGTATAAAATGTTTAGGTAAGAGTGTACTCAATGATGTTTTTAGATGCTTAAATGAGAAATTTAATAGGATTGGAAAAATAATAATTTCATATTTATCCTTAAATAGATTAGGTCTACTCCCAATGTCATGCATGAGCATTGTTTTTGAAACTAGGCATATGAATTGTTTCACTATTTCAAAAATATAGAAACAAATACTAATCATGATTAAAGACTGAAATTCACTTTTTGAAAAGGGTATCTGAATTAAGTTTGAAAACACATTGTTCAAATATCATACCTGATCCAAAAACTACAGTCATCGTACTTGAATAGGAAAAAGTGGTCTTGCACATACATATATAAGATTTGAAGTCTGAATAGGAGTATATAAGTCGAGAGCTATGTTTGGTGCATAGATTTTAATGATTAATATAGCATAAATATTGGCATATGTGTATATGTATCAGTTATGAGCATGAGACTTATAATATTGATCAAACTAAGAAAATAGAGAATATGAATAACCTATAGGAACCCATACCTATGATGAAATGTTTGAAAGATATTTTGAATATGGATTTAGGACAATAAACTACCTTCATTAAACCTATACTAATTAACCTAGACTTAGTGTACCACTTGAAGCTAGAGATCCATGCAAATAGTGGATGGCTACAAATCTTATAAATTACCAGAATTTAAATAGAATATCAGAGAAATATTATCACATTCAATGATTATTGGGATAAAGCATGAGATGATTTGATACACCATCCCATGAAGCAATGAGAGTAGTCTCAATATAGACTATTCAACATTGTTGGAATGGCTACTATATTAATTTCTAATATATTTATTATAACTAATCTATATATTGGTTTCATTTTCTAATCTATATTAGTCTAACAAAATTCTAACATGTGTTAGTTGTCAATTCACAACAGTTTGTGATTATGGTGACAATTTAAGTACACATGAGTGTAATTTCCATGATGGGATGTATGAATTTTATTTCGCACATTGCCCATCAATGATTATAACCTTGAATGGGATAGCACTAGTCTATCATCACCATCTCAAAATGACCCAACAAATGAAAATTTATCTTGTTTGTCATCATCATAGATGACCCCTTCTACAGATTATATGCATGAATTTATGGAAAACCATCCCCTTTACCTAGCTTATGATTGATTGTGGGAACAGGGAAACAAAGCACAATTTATAGGTAGGGGATCTTGTCAACAAAGATCCGTCAATTCCCATTTATTCACTTGTTGTCACAATCAATCATAGGATAGGTAGAGGGGATGGCCTTCCATAAATTCATGCATATAATCTGTAGAAAAGTTTATTCATGAGATAGTGGAAGTGATGATGATAGACGTTGTAAATTTTCATCTGTCAGGTCATATTGAGATGATGAGATAGACTGGTGCTAGCCCATTTAAGGTTATTATCATTGATAGGAAATTTTGGGATGAAAATTCATACATTCCACCATGGAAATTACACACATATGTACTTAAATTATCATCATAATCACAAATTATTGTGATTGGGCATTGAAGAAGGAGTAGCTAGCACCTAAATTAGGAGTATGGTAGTGTATGCTAGAGTGAGAAAAGCATACAAATTAGTAAATGGTTGACTTATCATGGGCTCGGATTATGTAAAATCTTAGTTTAACATAGGAATTTGATTATATGCTCTTGGTGTTTGTAATGGAGTTAATTGACTTATACTACAAATTTATCAAATACATGGTATTCTACACCCTCCTTGTATAACAAAAAATATGTTTACGAAATATGAAACAAAATCGTTCTAATTTTTTGCAATGGAAAAATCACAACTTTTATTAAGACACTCTAAAGTTACATGTCCACATGTCATGAGGCATTCAATCTCTTAGTCAAAAATGTGGTACTAAAAAAAAGGGGCTCTAAATAAGCAAGTTTAGTCATTTTTTATCATCTTTCTTCCTCTATTTTAACATGTAATTAGCCAGGATGTCTTAATCTTACCCCCCTTCAATTGTTGTGATCTCTAGTGTAATATGTCTTGTTGCTAACCTATTCCTACAACTATGTTGCTGTAAGTGGGGCCGAGTGTTGGCTTATATGGGCCTGACCCAGGTTCGGAAGAATTATTTAGCCAAGAAAATCCTGTAGCTACCGGCCCTTTTGGCAACTGCCCATGAAGTGTGGACTGAGGTCTCCCCCGAGATAGCAAGGGAGGGTGTTGGAACTAGGTTACGACACCCTTGGGATGTCTGTATGCAGTTTAGGGGTTTTGCGCTCTGATCCACAGTTTCACATTGCACTGTGTTCGTGCGAACCCTGAATACCTCACGCAGTTCTACAGATCTAATCTAGAGGATGAAGTATTGCAACCTAGATATATTTTAAAGTGGTCTTTAAGCAAACATTTATTACTTTTATTCAGTTCGCATATTAAGATTAAAACCCGGTCCACAAGTATTTAATAATCAATGCGCATAGCCCAAAACAGCTTTATTAACCATACAAATTTCCAAATTCGTGATAATTAAGAGATTACAAATAAATTTCAGAACGAACTTATATTTATTTCCACTTCACAACAGTACATCCATATCCACCCTGCACACTCAGCTACAGGGGTCTGTGCACACAGCTGCAGACTCTTCCAAGCCTCTATGCACATAGTTGCATAGCCTCTATCCTCTACCCAAACCCTCGACTCAGACTTACAAACGCTTCTCACTGCCTCCCTCAACAACCCATTACAAGTTAGATCCAAGATCATACCCAAAAAGAGCTGCCTTTCCCTCATAGAGCCGTGCTCTATTTATACCTATCTATGGTCCGCAGACCAACTTACTTCTTATTATTTTATATTATTTTCTAGGCGGACAACCCTTTGACTTAGTCTTTTACATTTCGTTCTCTATGTTAGTGTCAGTCTTAAGCCCTCCATCAGTGATCAATTGCTCTTTGCATATGCATGGTTAGGTCTCTCATCAGTGTCAATTTTGCATCCTGCTAGGCATGCCATAACACTGAATGGAGGAAGCTAGTCATTTTTCCCTTCTTGGCTTTGCTGGATGAGGTCATACTACAATGTAATTGAGTCATACTTGTCATTATTTTGTCTTGAGGTCCCATGGTCTTAGGTCTAGGGTTTTGAGTTAAAATTATGTCAAGGTCACGAGTCAAGGTCAGTGAGTGCCCAGCAAGCCAGAGGGAGGTATGTACATGTGTTTCATTGTTACTTTCATCAGCTACAG